>JACEEZ010010017.1:350000-417500 GCA_016584305.1 Chionoecetes opilio | reverse complement strand
AGGACAAGACAAAAAGTGAACAATGACCACGTACAATGATGGTATGTGACTACGAATACAGGCAACGAGTCTCTTTGTTTTGACGCAGTATATGTATGATTTGTTTACCAATCTCCACCCAGCCAGGCCTTGTTTGTGTATTATAAACCCTAGGCGACCAGCTACAGATACGGCCATAACTCAGGGGCGTAGCTAATGGGCGGGGGCGAGGGGGAGCTGTTTGAAATCGCCCCCCGGACCCACAAGAGAGGGAGCCCCAAATGCATCACTCAATCAAACAAAACTCTGTGATCCTCTACGAACTTGGCTTAAACGCCTTGGGGTTTGTGTTTAATGTGATCTGTATCTTGTGAGTACCATTATAGGCTTCTTAATTCGGATTAAAAAGAATTTATGGGCATTGAAAGTCTCAGAAAGTGTCAAAATGCACCAAAATATGTTCATTTTCCCAAAATTTCCCGAAACCCCCCCCAGCTGCCCCCCCCCCCCCAAAACAAAAAAAACCTGCACACTTTATAGGGGGCCCCTGCAGGAAGTAAGCTCCCCGGGGGCCCTCAACTGTCTAGCTACGCCCCTGCCATGGCTAGAGATACGGCAAGGGCACAACATTTGCATCACCACTGTCCAGCCTAACAAGAGTGAACACATAAGTGGTAGGTATACATCTAAGGTCTTTTATAGAACATTGAACACTTCTTGCGTCTCAGAATGGTGTGCATACATGGCCTTGGTGCATACATGGCCCTGGTGCATACATGGCCTTGGTGCATACATGGCCTTGGTGCATACATGGCCCTGGTGCATACATGGCCTTGGGTATACATGGCCTTGGTGCATACATGGCCTTGGTGCATACATGGCCTTGGGTATACATGGCCTTGGTGCATACATGGCCTTGGGTATACATGGCCTTGGTGCATACATGGCCTTGGTGCATACATGGCCCTGGTATACATGGCCTTGGTGCATACATGGCCTTGGGTATACATGGCCTTGGTGCATACATGGCCTTGGGTATACTGAACAATGAATGCATACATGTATCACCCTGTATGGCACATGTCTTGTAGTTGTAGGGGGGGGAGGTCATAGTTTTATTTTTTAGCTCATTATTATTATTATTATTATTATTATAGCCTGTGACCTCATGTATACTCCAGGCAGTCCAAGGTCAAAGGTCAAAGAATAGTGATGAATAATGATGATGATGATGATAAATAATGATAATGTGAGATTCTACAGTGAATTTATGGATTTAAAATGAAGGAAAATGAATAGGAGGAGTTGGATATAAGAACATAAGAAAATAAGGAAGCTACAAGAGGCCGTGAGATTTAGATGACTTAGATATGGATGACTAGAAGGATAAGGAGGCTAAGGATAACATGAGTGGTAGTTATCCTGTCAACATAACAAGTGTGCATGTATACTACCCTAGATAACACTATAGTCGCCAGTCACTCGCCACTGCACTAATGTCGGCCTTAACAATATATTACGAATTTTAGCATCACTACAGACTTTTATGTGCCACTGAAAACACATACACAGTAGTTTATATTATGTACATCACACTACATGTCTTCAGTGGCACATAAAAGTCTGTAGTGATGCTAAAATTCGTAATATATTGTTAAGGCCGACATCAGTGCAGTGGCGAGTGACTGGCGACTATAGTGTTATCTACGGTAGTGAGAGAGTTACCAGTTACCACCTTCCTCGGTTCGTGTTATCTAGAGGAATAACTTGATAACTATTGGTTTAACTTTGTGTGTATGTGAAAAAGTGGGGAGAGTTTTATTTTGATATTAGCGTGATGTGTTGCTAGCCCCTTGAGGCCCAGAACGTAATTTCCATTGTAATTTGGGCACCATTAGACGCATTTTTTAATGAATAGAAGCAACCTTTTATCGATACTATGAACAAATTGAGTAGTACCGTTTAGCTAATTTGGTATATTAAGTTAGTTATCGTAATTTTATAGCTAACAACAGACCATTTTATACGTATAGCCAAGGAAAGATCTGGGCGTGAAGGGTTAATTAAGGGCTAAGTATTTCTAGCTATACACAATTTTTTTAAGTGTTTTGAGTTGTAATGAAAAGATAAAAACATATTTACTTATAATCTTTTTTTATGTATCGATTCTGTTGAAGGAGAAATTAAGGTGAAACTCTTTGAACATAGTCTATTTTGTTTTATGGTCAAAATGCAGTAAGGAAGCCACGCCCCCTGCCTGCCCTTCTATTCTACGGGGCAGCTGATTGGTGCATTCCTCGTATCATCACTACCAATCACAATATCTTCACTACTTAACAGCGTGTGACCACTGGACAGCAATCTTCACTACAAAGGGATTCTTGATTTTGTCACCCTCTGTAGTGAAGATTGCTGTCCAGTGGTCACGCGCTGTTAAGTAGTGAAGATATTGTGATTGGTAGTGATGATACGAGGCTATTAAGTAGTGAAGATATTGTGATTGGTAGTGATGATACGAGGAATGCACCAATCAGCTGCCCCGTAGAATAGAAGGGCAGGCAGGGGGCGTGGCTTCCTTACTGCATTTTGACCATAATACAAATAATAGACTAATAGGGATGGTGAGGGAAGACACAGGTGCAATTAGGGAAGGAATTTAGGTGTTTCAGGGGTAGTGAGGGACAGCCAGGATTCAGGTACATTAAGGGAGACATGATGGTGCTTGAGGGACTAATTAGGGTCATTAGGGATGGTAATTAGGGTCATTAGGGAAGAACAGGTGATGAGGTCATGAGAAACAAGGGACAAATACACATTATATAGGTACCATTTTTTTTTTCCTGAGAACAGAATAATAACACAACACACACACACACACACACACACACACACACACACACACACACACACACACACACACACACACACACACACACACACACACACACATTTATAGAGACTGCATATACTGTAACAAAACACCCAAAAAAAAATTACCAATACTTGTAAAAAAAAACTTCAAAGATCAAAACAGAGAGAGAGAGAGAGAGAGAGAGGAGAGAGAGAGAGAGAGAGAGAGAGAGAGAGAGAGACTAATCCCTTCATTCCCACCTACATACACATTCATACATACATACATACACACACACTCATACATACATACATACACATTCATACATACATACATACATACAGACATACACCTTTCTTTCAGTTGTGTAAAATACTCTTAAATAATCCTTGTAGTAGTAACAATAATAATTACTGATGATAACTATAATAATAATAATAATAATAATAATAATAATAATAATAATAATAATAAGCTTTGCGACTTATTTTTGTAATCGAAATGCTGTATGGATGAAATTTTTTTTTTTTTTTTTTTTTTTTTAGATATATATAGTAACTGTAACCCATTGACACATTTGTAACCCATTGTAGAGTAGCGTTGGGGTTGCTTGGGTGTAGGGAGGGGGTTGCAGCTTCCCCCCCTCCCCCCCTCCTTCCCCTTCCCCTTCCCTCCTAACCCCCATTATGGTGACAGGGGGGGGGTTTAGGTGGTGGTGGTGGTGGTACTCGCATTTATAATTTTGTCAGGGAAGTGTGTGTGTGTGTATGTGTGTGTGTGTGTGTGTGTGTGTGTGTGTGTGTATCATCATAGTCGACAGTGGAAAGAGGTCGAAAGTTTGATGAGAAAGTATTTAGTTTGGGAAAGTTTGTGGGTGCTTGCATAACACACACACACACACACACACACACACACACACACACACACACACACACACACACACACACACACACACACACACACACACACACACACACACACACACACCTCCCCCCCCAACACCACCTAAACACCCCCAACACACTATTAAAATCAACCCAACCAACTCAACCGTGAACTCAACCACCACAAAACATTACGAAAAACTATAATAAAAATAAAAATAAGTGATATAAGACAATAAATAAAATAATACGAACATAGACAAAATAATAAGAAGGAAATATATAGATCGTATTTGTTGCTGGGGGTTGTTCCAAATTTTTTTTTTTTTTTTTTTTTTTTTTTTCTTCGAACGTAGAGACAGAAAATATTGTCCAGGGTTTACTTAAAGGTCGTGACGTTTCAACCCTTGGTCACTTTCGGTCTTTTCCTGGGGTGGGGGGGGGGGGGCAGCTTGCCTTCAGGGGGGGAGGAGGAGATGTGTGAGGTCTTTGTATAATTTTTGTAGTTTCTCTCTCTCTCTCTCTCTCTCTCTCTCTCTCTCTCTCTCTTCTCTCTCCTCCTTTCTTCTCTCTCTCTTCTTCTCTATTCTCTCTCTCTCTCTCTCTCTCTCTCTCTCTTTCTAACTTCTCTAATTGCAGTTGAAATTGGGTACAGAAGGATTCTCTCTCTCTCTCTCTCTTCTCTCTCTTCTCTCTCTCTCTCTCTCCCCTCTCTCTCTCTCTCTCTCTCTCTCTCTCTCTCTCTCTCTCTCTCTGTCAACCCCAGTCCCAGCTCACACACACACACACACGCACTCACTCACGCACTCACGCACGCACTCACAACATAGCTGTCACCCGTAGTAATGTTGTCTTGCACAAAATGTTTTATATCAAAGTGTGTTTGTAGACTGTACATACATACATACATAGAGGGTGGAAGGCACAGGGAGAGGGAATATATACGGGGGTGCAGTCAGTTCGTACACAAGTTGTTTCGTACACCAGTAGATTCGTACACCAAAAACTATTTCGTAGTCTACATGAAACCATAGTCGTTTCGTACACAGCTCAGAGTTTAACTTTACTAGAGTTACGAGACAACACTAATGTACGAAAAAAACTCAAAATCAGTGTTCGAAACTACTAACAAAATCTGGGTACGAAACAACTGGTGGACGAAACTCCCTGTAACCTATATACGTACGTAGGCGCTATATTTTACGTCGCGGTTTAGGGTCATACTGAGAATCTTAAGTTACTGGTACGGCAGATTTTTTACGTCGACGATTTAAATTATTATTATTTATTTTTTTTTTTTGTGATGTAAAAAAAAAAAAAAAATCGCGCCGTTCTGTCGTCTGTGCAAATGTTCCGCGACACGACATCACGCACAGACATCACTCGTTCCTGTCTGTGTCGTGTTCTGCCGACGCCACGACGCTCCCTCAGTCTGCATTTCTTTCTCTCGGGTCATAAATAATCAACTTTTTAATTTTTTATTTTCATACATCACAAAATTATGGTTTACCTCTATTATTATTATTATTATTAGGTATCATTATTATTGTTCATTTCCTGCTGAGCATTTTATATTTAGTCGATATTTTGATAATGGCGCAAATCTTTAGTCTAGGAAAGCTTACTGTTGATTAGGCAAAGGGCATTTTTTTTTTTTTTTTTTTTTTTTTTTTTTTTTCCCCTTATTGTATTTTATGTTTTTGCTTTGTAGTCTTGCCTTGTTTTAGGAAGATAGTCAAGGTATCCATTAACACCAGGCCACTACACATAACATTGTCATTAACTTTTGATACATAGTCCCATCTTATAGGCCGGACAAAAATTAGTGATGGTGGTGGTAAGGAGGAGGAGGAGGAGGAGGGAAAAATATATTGTCTTAGTCCTTAACAAGCTTAGATGTGTGTGTGTGTGTGTATATGTGTGTGTGTGCAAATTATACAAAGAACTATGTGTATGTGGTACTCTGGGTGTGTGTGCGTGTGTGTGTGAGTGTCAGAGGTGGGCGAGAGCAATACTGCGATACTATTGCACCGCCAAAATAGTATCGCCGTATCGCCCAAGCATTCAAAGTAGCGGAGTATAAGTATCACAACTCAAGTATTGCTTAAATTTCCCGCGATACTTCCTGTGTGTGTTTTATATTTTAAATAAAGTTTGTCAGTTTAAAAATAAATATATTACAATGTTTTAATGTGCCTAAACTGTAGTTTAAGTAAAATAGATCTTTTTTTGCCAAATAAAGTGTTTTCTTAGGTAGCAAGGTATCGCAAAGCTAAATTTTTGGTATCGCAGTATTGCTGCAACACGTCGCTTTAAGAAAAAAGGATCGGTAGCGGAGTATTGCAGTATTGCGTAGTTTTAAGAAAATCCAAAAAAGTAGCGGAGTATCGCGTATCCAACTAGCGGGGAAAAGTATCACAGTATCGTTATCGCACTACCAAAGAAAAGTATCTCGCCACCTCTGGTTAGTGTATGTGTGTGCGTGCGTTCGTGTGTGTGTGTGTAGCGCTTACTTATTGTGATAACAGACAATACTATAAATGTTTTTATATCAATACGACATTTTTTTTTCCGTTTCATAATGCCATGAACACAAAATTCCAATTGTGTTAATTTCAATAAAAAAAATTCTGGCATTATAATTATATCAACACTTATAACCACCTTTATACCTATGACGATAACAAAGCACATTATCCCTACCTTATAATGCCATAGAGAGTAATGGTAGTGTCATATTTCACTATGTGTTATACTATGACTCACCGTTTCACTCTTGCTCTCTAACCCCTCCATTTTTTTTGGGGGGGGGGTTCTGGCACATCCCCCCCCCCCCTTTTTTTTTTTTTTTTTTTTTTTTTTTTTTTTTTTTGTTGTCCGGCACATATGCTCTTTTTATTGGCCTTAAATCAATCAATCAATCCCTTTTTTAAGTTTGCCATAGTGCCATATGACCTCTGATGTCTGGCATATTTCCCCCTTTACTGGCATCACAATCAATCCATCTGTAAAAGGACTATTGGATTCATGGCATTAGGAGTTATCAGTAAGAACAAGTTTTTTTTAGTTTTTTTATACATCACAAATATACAGTAGTTGTGTAAAAAGCTGAGGATTGTGAAGGGAAGGACAGTGTGTGTGTGCGTGTGTGTGTGTGCGTGTGTGTGTGTGTGTGTGTGTGTGTGTGTGTGTGTGTGTGTGTGTGTGTGTGTGTAGTAAACATAAGACCAATGGATGTCAACTCATGTGTACGTAATGTGTAAACCTGTGTGTGTGTACGTAGGTCTATCACGCTGTGTACGTATTTGTATGTATGTAAACTTGGGATAGCGAGACACACACACGCACACACACATACACACCACACACACACCACACACACACACACACACACACACACACACACACACACACAACTAAAAACAGCCATCTTGTCGGGGATTAAAAAAACTAAAAAACTCAATCTTATCAGAGTAACATTATCTCAAATTTATATGTCTTTTGGGGCTTTGCTAACCTCCTCCTCCTCCTCCTCCTCCTCCTCTTGGCTAGGAATCATTGTAATCATTATTTTTTTATCTTATAGGTTTGGGTGGTTTAATGCGCGGTCCAACTTTGTACAGGATATGTTATTTGTCACACACACACACACACACACACACACGCACACGCACACGCACACGCACACGCACACGCACACGCACACGCACACACATGCACACACACACACTTGTCCACATATCAAAGCACAAATTGTCTGTAGATTTGTACGTCATAAAGTTTGCAAAAAGAAGAAGAAGAAAAAAAAATTGCAAACAGAAGAAGACAAAAAAATTGCAAAAAAGAAAAAAGAAATTTGCAAAAGGAGAAAAAAAGTACGTCATCACAGATGTCTATGAATTGTAAACTTTGCATATAAAAATAGATCACTTGAAATTGCACCAAAAATGATACTGATTTGTATATTCATAGATGGGTGTGTGTGTGTGTGTGTGTGTGTTCAACCGCCACACACACACACACACACACACACACACACACAGGCTACAACTAGATACAAAATAATACAACTAGATTCACACACACACACACACACAAAGGCTACAACTAGATAAAAAATAATACAACTAGATTCACACACACACACACACACACACACACACACACACACACACACACACACACACACACACACACACACACACACACACACACACAAAAGGCTACAACTAGATAAAAAATAATACAACTAGATTCACACACACACACACACACACACACACACACACACACACACACACATTGTACATAGTAATTAGCCACTTACAATCATGCAGAATTTCACCCTACAAGCCAATCCCTTGTATAGGCCTCCAGTATAGGCTCTTTTGTACTTGTATAACAAACTGTAGGCAACGTGTTCAATAACTAGCCAGTGGAGAATTAATACAAAAAAAAAATATTACGGAAAATATTGTTTCATATCCTTGATGAGTTTTTATTTGTTGTGATTTTAGAACAATGTCATTTTAAAACAACCCAAAAAACTAAAATGCCCTAAAAAAAACGAAAGTAACCTTAAATAAACTTAAAATGCCCTTAAAAAAACTAGAATTAACCTTAAAAAACCTAAAATGCCCTAAAAAAACTAATTAACCTTAAAAAAACCTAAAATGCCCTAAAAAAAACGAATTAACCTAAAAAACCTAAAATGCCCTTAAAAAAAACTAGAATTAACCTTAAAAAAACCTAAAATGCCCCTAAAAAAACTAGAATTAACCTAAAATAACCTTAAAAAAACTAAAATGCCCTAAAAACTAGAAGTAACCTAAAATAACCTTTAAAAACCTAAAATGCCCTTAAAAAACTAGAAGTAACCTAAAATAACCTTTAAAAACCTAAAATGCCCTTAAAAAACTAGAATTAACCTAAAATAACCTTAAAAAACCTAAAATACCCTTAAAAAAACTAAACCTTAAAAAACGCTAAAATAAGCTTTTAAAAAACTTAATATACCTAAAAACTAAAATACCCTTAAAAGTCTTACCGTAGATAACAGTGCAAGTCGCCAGTTCTACGTTTCTTTGTTATTTACAGACGTGTGATGGCGTTAATACTTACATTTCTACATCCATGATTTCAGGAAAGTTAGAAGGGTCTATCTGGAAAGTCTGTCATTTTGTGTCTTCATCTGTGTCATATTAGGGCTATAAATGAACAAATTACAAAAATAAACGAGTGGCGACCTCACTATACTTACTACAGTAAAGTCGCCAGCTAGTATTTTAACCCAACAGTTGAGTCGCCACTCTGGGGAATTCAGGGAAATTAGAGGTAAAGTAAAACAAGTCTCTATATATTAGCTGCGGAAGATGCTTGGATATATAAAAATTCCTCTGCCAACGTGAAAACAAATTCTATTCAAGTTTGAAAGATCTGGCAAGTCTTGTGTCCTGTCGCCCGAAAGGTGATGAGCTGCTGTCTGTCGTCGCGCCAAGAAAAACGTGAGAAGCAAAATGCGCAACAGTTATATTTGCAGATACAAAGCATAAAACAACGCTGAAACAGGTAGATTATACAGCCATGACATAAACTACTGTGTATCATCTTTAGTGGCACATAAAAATCAGTAGTGATGCTATAATTCGTAATATTTGGCGCCTGGCGACTTCACTGCAGGTGGCGACTTCACTGTTATCTACGGTAAGTCAACCTAAACTAATCTAAAATTTACACAAAAAATATTACGAAAATATTTTCTTATCCTGATGACTTATTTTTATGTAGCGAATAACGGCCTTTTATTTAACCCCTTGAGGCCTCCGGTAGAGAGTAATTTCAATTGTAATTTGGGTACCATTAGATGATTTTTAATGAATATAAGCAATGTTTTATAGCTATGACCTGTTTAGTATACTTGTCCACTAACTAATTTGGTATATTCAGTGACTTTTCCTTATTTTATGGCTAACAACAGACGATTTTATATAGCCAAGGAAAGATCTGGGCGTGAAGGGGTTAATGCAGGTCTATATTTTAGTGTAGCCTTTTGAAGATGATGTCGAGGTCTTGTCTTCAAAATATCTACTGTGATACTTAACGAAGGACAGACGGCTGCTATAATATAACCTAAAATAACTTCAAATATACCTAAAATAACGTAATACCTTAAATAAACCTAAATATCCCTAAATCAACTAGAATACATTTTAAAATACCTTAAAAAATACTAAAAAACTAGCATAAACTTAAAATACCCTTGGAAAAACTAAAATAAACCTAAAATACCCTTGGAAAATATTGTGATTGGTAGTGATGATACGAGGAATGCACCAATCAGCTGCCCCGTAGAATAGAAGGGCAGGCAGGGGGCGTGGCTTCCTTGCTGCATTTTGACCATAATAAAATAAAATAAACTATAAGTCTCCCTGCAATATGTTTACATCAGACTGTGATCTAATAATCCTACCTATCTTATTATCATCAGCACACTTGCTGATACCACTGCTAATCTCACTTTGTAAGTCGTTGATAGATAAATTGGATAGATTATAGCTACCGTAGATAACAGTGAAGTCGCCACCTGCAGTGATGTCGCCAGGCGCCATATATTACAAATTATAGCATTACTGTTGATTTTTATGTGCCACTGAAGATAATACACAGTAGTTTATATCATGACTGTATAATCTACCCTGTTTCACCGTTGTTTTATGCTTTGTATCTGCAAGTATAGACGGTTTCAAATTTCACTACGCGTTTTTTTTTCGGGCGACGACGACAGCGGTACGACACTCAGTAAATAAACACTAGATGGCGACTCTACTGTTGGTAGCCACTTTGTAGATATTTTTGTAATTTGTTCATTTATAGCCATAATATGACACCGATGAAGACACAAAATGACACAGACTCCAGATAGCCCCTTCTAACTGTCCTGAAATCATGGATGTAGAAATGTAACTATTAACGCCACCACACGTCTGTAAACAGAAAAAAAAGTTGTCCTGACGACTTTACTGTTATCTACGGTAGCTACCTAAAAGTGATACAGGACAGAGCGGCGGAATGACCTCGTGTCACAGTGACCCAACCCGAAGCTGTTATCCCTTAAATAAATAAATAACCGTTAAAATAACCTTAAATCAACCTTAAAAAAGTTAAAATGAACCTAAAATACCCAAAATAAAACTAAAATAAACCTAAAATAAGCTCAAATAAACCTAAAATAAGCTAAAATAAACCTAAAATAAGCTAAAATAAACCTAAAATACCCAAAATAAAACTAAAATAAGCTAAAATAAACCTAAAATAAGCTAAAATACCCAAAATAAACTTAAAATAACCTAAAGCCTAATAATACAAGGTCAAGGAGAACCAGCCTTAGTACAGGAGTGAGGGCGGCGGAATGAGCTCATAGCACAGTGACAACAACCAGAGTCCTGACGCTGTTATCTGGTTGCACCGGCAGGCACTTGCAAGATCAGTGCATGGAGGAAGCAAGGTCACGGAGCTACCCTTGACCTACACTTTTGGGTAGAATCATAATCATAATTTTATTCTCACCCGAAGACATATGGAAAAACAAGAAGAAAAAAACTAGCATAATATAGCTACCGTAGATAACAGTGAAGTCGCCACCTACAGTGAAGTCGCCAGCCGCCAAATATTACGAATTATAGCATTACTACTGATTTTTATGTGCCACTGAAGATGTTACACAGTAGTTTATATCATGACTGTATAATCTACCCTGTTTCAGCGTTGTTTTATGCTTTGTATCTGCGAGTATAACTGTTGCGCATTTTGCTTCTCACGTTTTTCTTCGCGCGATGACAGACAGTAAACAATAGCTTTTCGGGCGGCAGGACACAAGACTTGCAAGATCTTTCAAACTTGAATAGAACTTATTTTCACGTTGGCAGAGGAATTTTTATATATCCAAGCATCTTCCGCAGCTAATATATATAGAGACTTGTTTTACTTTACCTCTAATTTCCCTGAATTACCCAGAGTGGCGACTCAACTGTTGGGTTAAAATACTAGGTGGCGACTTTACTGTAGTAGGTATAGTGAGGTCGCCACTCGGTTTTATTTTTGTCATTTGTTCATTTATAGCCCTAATATGACACAGATGAAGACACAAAATGACACAGACTTTCCAGATAGCCCCTTCTAACTTTCCTGAAATCATGGATGTACAAATGTAAGTATTAACGCCACCACACGGCTGTAAATAACAAAGAAACTTTGAACTGGCGACTTCACTGTTATCTACGGTACTACATGAATGAGTTTTTTTTTTTTTTTTTTTTTTTTTTTTTTTTTTTAACATGTATGTCTATGGCGCGTGTAGGCCGTGGTCTCCAGGGGTGGGATGGTAGGCCCTGAAGGCTCACTTGAGGGCTGTAATGGTTGGCCCTCGCCCGTGGTGGCACAGGCAGGATTGTTATAGTGACGCCTGCGATTAGAGGCTCATGCCGCCCCCCTGTGTCCTCCCATGCACTCACAGTTGAAGGTAGAGTTAATGAACTTAAGTACTAAAGCAAATACAAAATAAGATATACATGATGAAGTCTTATTTACCTATGTTTTTCTAAAATATTCCTAAATTGGCTTCACAAAATTTAGTACCCGAGGGCAAGTAGGGTAAGTACATCAAGATATATCATAAAGGTATACTTATTTGAAGAGATAGATATAGGTACATAATAATAGGTAATAGGTAATAGGTATAGGTAATAGGTATAGCCGTATAGGTAATAGGTAAATAGAAAAAGCTTCGATTTAAAGGCAAGGCTATTTAAATGACGCGGGGTTTGGGCGCCATGACAGCATCGCATTAGTGTTCTCTGAGACTCCGAGAAGGTAAGACGTGTGCCGCCGCTCTGCTCTGTGCTCCCGTGATGTGGTGGTGCCCCTATGTGGTTGATGTGGCCGCCAGCACCCCCTCCCCTCCACGGCCATGAGCCTCGTCAGGAACATCAGCGAGCTCCTTCCAGACGAGCCCATCAAGGACCCGTTTGAGAAGGAGATTCATTTTAACAACACTGTCAGGGAATACATCGTGAGTGTTGTTGTTGTTGTTAGTGTTGTTATTATTACTTATATTCTTATGTTGTATGTTTACTGAGGTTATATAGGGGTTTAAAGGCCTGTGTGTGTGGGTGTGTTGGGGGAGGGACGTGTGTGTGTGTGTACCTGGAACTGTCGTCGCCGATAGTCGTTCTGGGTTGGAGTTTCGGCGAGAGTTCCATAAACCTGTGTGTGTGTTTTGAATGTCTTTCTTCCTGGTTTTTGGCACCGTGGCCTGAGTGTGCAGTGTGTGTGTGTGTGTGTGTTGTGTGTGTGTGTGTGTGTGTGTGTGTGGTCACTGTGTTGTGTTGGGTCACCGTGGCAGGGTCAGGCTGGTGCCACTGAGGACAGGGTACCGGCACGGTATCCCGGCATGGTACCCCCCTGTACCATAACGGTACAGGGGATACAGTTGATTCGGGCCGCCAGTTGAAACAGGCCGCCTATAGTAGCAGGCATACCCAGCAGACAGTATACTTTGTGGTTAAGGTTAGGTTAGGTTTCATTAAAACCTATAAGGTTATGCATAAATGCATGCTTGGTATGCATTTAATATAGGCGGCCTGATTCAACTGGCGGCCCGAATCAACTGTATCCCACACAGGGTCCATAAAAACACCGGATCGGACCGGATCTGAGCAGTAAACACCGGATCTGAGTAGTAAACACCGGCGAATAGGGCCAATGGGGTTTTAATAGTGTCTAAAAAGAGGATATATACATGACATTAGGCGTAGTTGTATCATAGTTTATCAAATATCGATATTAAGAGATAACTTGTAACACGGGCATTTTATATTGAACAGCGATCTGTGTCATTTTGTGTCTTCGGTTATAATGGACGAGAGTATCGCGGTCGTTTTCAGAGACACCAACTATTTTTTCTTGGCCAACAATAAGTGCTTGTTCTAATGGAGATAGTTTTATTTTGCGCAAACCAAAAAAAAAAAAAAAAAATGAAACTTAACCTAACCTTATGTTTTAATGAAACCTAACCTAACCTTACAGGATTTAATGAAACCTAACCTTAACCACAAAATATTTTTTTTTTTTTTTTTTTTTTGGCGCAAAATAAAACTCCATTAGAACAAGCACTTATTGTAGGCCAAGAAAAAATAGTTGGTGTCTCTGAAAACGACCGCGAAACTCTCGTCCATTATAACCGAAGACACAACATGACACAGATCGCTGTTCAATATAAAATGCCCGTGTTACAAGTTATCTCTTAATATCGATATTTGATAAACTATGATACAACTACGCCTAATGTCATGTATATATCCTCTTTTTAGACACTATTAAAACCCCATTGGCCCTATTCGCCGGTGTTTACTACTCAGATCCGGTCAGATCCGGTGTTTACTGCTCAGATCCGGTCCGATCTGGTGTTTTTATGGACCGTCCCACACACACCCTTGAATATTATTTCCTTGTAAGAAATCAGAATACACTAACAGTCTGTTGTTATAGTAATAGTAATAATAATAATAATAATAATAATAATAATAATAATAATCTTATTCCCATCCGAAGGCATACAAGAAAAACAACATAATAATAATATATAGACGAGGGAATGAACTTCTTTTTTTCTTCTTCTTTGGTACTGAAGCAAATAATTGATAATACGTAGCTAGTATATACCTCTATAATAATTATAATTTTAATATCACCCGGAGGCATACAGGCAAAAAAGCAACAACAACAACAACAAGACAGAGTTAACTTGAGTACTAGAGCAAAAATAAAAGATAGGTGGCATACAGGCCTATAATCTGGGTGTTTTTACGAAGCAAAAAATCCTGACCCCTTGCTGCTTACTGCCTGATATTTGATGCCAGGAGAAGGGAATACTACACTTCTTCTAAATGTCAGCTGTATTTCATCATAGTTAACCCTAGTATCAGGTAAACATTGGCATCATTTTAAGCATGAGACCTTAAGATAGAATGGAATTTTTGCCTCGTTAAAAACAATAGACTAGTTCCTGCGACACTGCCGCACATACATGGCCTAAATAATAGATAACAGGTCTGGCAAATTATCTTTCCTCGTGTAAAGGGGTGTCTTATTTCAGTGTATGTTTAGGTGTATCTCGGTATATGTTTTAGTGCAGTGCTATTCAACCTGGGTGGACGAGACTGAGTGAGGGGTGGACAGGTGGGTGGACGAGATCATGCCCACGTGTCGGTATAGATAAGGGAAAATAGATCAAGGCTATATAACTAGGCAAAGGTGGGGATATTTTTACAAGTATACGGAAAATAAATGGATTCAAACTGAAGGTGAAAACAAATAAAATCAATGTAGAAAAGAGGTGTTGTTCTGATATTAAAGTCCTTGATACCTATATGGCTGGCTGACAGTGGCTGGGCACATGGTATGCAGACAGCAGAGCAGACACTGGAGGTAGGAATGTCCCCCTGGATTACCAGACACCTGACTTTGATGCAGGAAAACGTTGACTTCTATTTCCAAGACACCTCAGACCTCCAACATGTGGAAGCTTCATCCATTCTCAGATGATGAACAGCTTATGATGCCCTATTGGAGCTGCCAGTGGATTATTCTTAAAAAGCAGCTTTCAAAACATTTGGCCCTCCTATGCATTGCATTGCTGGGTTGTCCTGCTTGATAGTCAGGACTACAAGGAGTAAGCTGAGAAGGCAACAGCCATGTTTGTGCAGATGCCAACATCATGTCTGTGTCAGCAAAGTTTAAAGGGAATGCCATTCTGAATTTGGATCCTCTTATGCGGGTTGCACATGAAAATTGACTGATGCCTCGATTTAAGCTGATAGCAGACAAATTGCAACATCAGCCAAGCCACTGATTTTTGTTTCTTGAAGGAAAAGGCTGTTTTCTGGATTACCAAACATAACGCATATTAGGTGCCATTTTACTTTAGTTTCATGAAGAAAAATGCATTTGCTGTGGAATTCCGAAAGTATGTTTAACTTTTCCTTGTATATTTATAGTTTTAGACTGCATTTATTATTATACAGAAGAATATGTAAACCGTAAATTTGAATTTTAGTGAAGCTGCCTTTTCCTACCTATATATTTTGTAGAATGATATAGTTAGATTTAAAATGTCAGAGCTGTGAGATTTTAAAGAGAGAAAAAAATTGTGGTGGCCAGCTGTTACTAAATCACCACTAGGGGTGGACGACAGCAAAAAGGTTGAAGAGCACTGTTAGTGTATTTGGGTAGGTGTTAAAAAAAAAGGTGTATGTCGGTATAGTTCGGTATAATTTAGTGTGTTTAGGTCTGTGTTTAGGTGTATTTCGGTATATTGTGTTTTACAAAATAGGGCCCCCAAACAGCATTTCACATAGGGCCCCCAAACAGCATTTCACATAGGGCCCCCAAACAGCATTTCACATAGGGCCCCCAAACAGCATTTCACATAGGGCCCCCAAACAGCATTTCACATAGGCCCCCAAACAGCATTTCACATAGCGCCCCCAAACAGCATTTCACATAGGGCCCCCAAACAGCATTTCACATAGGGCCCCCAAACAGCATTTCACATAGGGCCCCCAAACAGCATTTCACATAGGGCCCCCAAACAGCATTTCACATAGGGCCCCCAAACAGCATTTCACATAGGGCCCCCAAACAGCATTTCACATTGGGCCCCCAAACAGCATTTCACATAGGGCCCCCAAACAGCATTTCACATTGGGCCCCCAAACAGCATTTCACATAGGCCCCCAAACAGCATTTCACATAGGGCCCCCAAACAGCATTTCACATAGGGCCCCCAAACACATTTCACATAGGGCCCCCAAACAGCATTTCACATAGGGCCCCCAAACACATTTCACATAGGGCCCCCAAACAGCATTTCACATAGGGCCCCCAAACAGCATTTCACATAGGGCCCCCAAACAGCATTTCACATAGGGCCCCCAAACAGCATTTCACATAGGCCCCCAAACAGCATTTCACATAGGACCCCCAAACAACATTTCACATAGGGCCCCCAAACAGCATTTCACATAGGGCCCCCAAACAGCATTTCACATAGGGCCCCCAAACAGCATTTCACATAGGACCCCCAAACAGCATTTCACATAGGCCCCCAAACAGCATTTCACATAGGGCCCCCAAACAGCATTTCACATAGGGCCCCCAAACAGCATTTCACATAGGGCCCCCAAACAGCATTTCACATAGGGCCCCAAACAGCTTTCACGGCCCCCAAACAGCATTTCACATACGGCCCCACAGCATTTCACATAGCGCCCCCAAAAGCTTTCACATAGGACCCCCAAACACATTTCAATAGGCCCCCAAAGCATTTCACATGGGCCTCAAACAGCATGTTCCACTAGGGCTCACAAACAGCATTTTCACATAGGACCCCCAAACAGCATTTCCTAGGGCCCAAACGCATTTCACATAGGGCCCCAAACGCTTTCACATAGTGCCCCCAAAGCATTCACATAGGGCCCCCAAACGATTTCACATGGCCCCCAAAACAGCAGTTCACATAGGCCCCCAAAGCATTTCACATTAGGGCCCCCAACACATTTCACATAGACCCCAAACGCATTTCACATAGGACCCCCAAACAGCATTTCACATAGGGCCCAAACAGCATTTCACATAGGGCTCCCAAACAGCATTTCACATAGGACCCCCAAACAGCATTTCACATAGGGCCCCCAAACAGCATTTCACATAGGGCCCCCAAACAGCATTTCACATAGGCCCCCAAACAGCATTTCACATAGGGCTCCCAAACAGCATTTCACATAGGGCTCCCAAACAGCATTTCACATAGGACCCCCAAACAGCATTTCACATAGGACCCCCAAACAGCATTTCACATAGGGCCCCCAAACAGCATTTCACATAGGGCCCCCAAACAGCATTTCACATAGGGCTCCCAAACAGCATTTCACATAGGGCCCCCAAACAGCATTTCACATAGGACCCCCAAACAGCATTTCACATAGGGCCCCCAAACAGCATTTCACATAGGGCCCCCAAACAGCATTTCACATAGGGCCCCCAAACAGCATTTCACATAGGGCCCCCAAACAGCATTTCACATAGGGCCCCCGAACAGCATTTCACATAGGGCACAAAAAGGCTAGAAACGGCACTGAACCGAGGCATGGGTGGAAGTGACGGTTACAGGGAGTTTCGTACACAAGCTGTTTCGTACCCAGGTTTTGTTAGTTGTTTCGTACACTTATTTTGAGTTATCGTACATACCTGGTGTCGTTTTATAACTAGGAGTCCTCTGAGCTGAGTGTACGAAACGACTATGGTTTCATATAGAGTACGAAACAACTTTTTTGGTGTACGAATCTACTGGGGTACGAAATAACTTGTGTACGAACTGACTGCACCCCGAAGTGACACATTAGACCCAGAGCCCAGCGTAGTACATGGCTTTGTATACGAACATGAGGTGACTGCCAGAGAGTGGTATTTTGTTGGCTTGGTTCCCTCACCACACATCACTGTCACTGTCACTATGCTGTCACCATAAACCTGAATACTGATGGCACTACACTACTGGCGGGCCTCGAACCCTTGTTTGTGCCGGCCTGGGGTCATGGGGCTCAGTGGGGCAGCAACCTCGGGAAAAAAAAAAAAAAAAAAAATTAAAATATAAAAAAAAAGTAACTAAATAAAAAATAAAAATTGTAAAAAATATAAAATATAAAAAAAAATCTAAAAATTAAAAAATATAAAAATCTGAATAAAAAAAGTTTAGATTTTATTTTATTGAATTAACTCTCTCTCTCTCTCTCTCTCTCTCTCTCTCTCTCTCTCTCTCTCTCCTTCTCTCCTCCTCTCTCTCTCTCCTTTTCTCTCTCTCTCTCTCTCTCTCTCTCTCTCTTCTCTCTCTCTCTCTCTCCTCTTCTCTCTCTCTCTCTCTCTCTCTCCTCTCTCCTCTCTCCTCTCTCTCTCTATCTCTCTCTGCCACACACACACACACATGAACGTTCAGTGTCCCTGCAAGTATACAGGTGGTGTGTGTCAGGTACGGTTACTCACCTCACCTCTTACTGCCTGAAGGGTTATTACTACAGGGAGTGCCGGTGGTGGTGACGGTAGTGGTGGTGGTGACGGTAGTGGTGGTGGTGGTGGTGGTGGTGACGGTAGTGGTGGTGGTGACGGTAGTGGTGGTGGTGATGGTAGTGGTGGTGGTGATGGTGATGGTAGTGAGGGTGGTGGTGATGGTGAGGGTGGTGGTGGTGGTGGTTTCCCTCCCTCAGGGTACACAAGACCTTGGGAAAGAAAGCTGTTGTGGTGTTGAGAGAGAGAGAGAGAGAGAGAGAGAGAGAGAGAGAGAGAGAGAGAGAAGGGAGACATGTATAATAGGGAATCAATATTACATGAACAACGCTCAATATTATTCATAGCTATAGATCACACACACACACACATACATACACATACACACACACACACACACACACATACATACATACATACATACATAGGGGACAATGTTCATTTAGTTAGTTACCATGTTAGTTAGTTAGTTAGTTGTTAGGGGACAATTAGTGTTCAGTAGAGTGCAGGAAATAGAGAAACCAACACAAGGAACTCTTGAAGATAGCGGAAGGAAGAAAAAAGTGTAAAGTTAGGAAAGTAGCTCACGCACGTCAAGATTAGATAATGGTGTGTGTTTGTCTGTGGTGGTGGTAGTGGTGGGGATGTGGTGGTGGTGGTTTGGTGGTATGGTAGTGTGGTGGTGGTGTGATGTGGGGATGTAATGGTGGTGTGGTAGTGGTGGGGATGGGGTGATGTGGTGGTAGTGGTGGGGATGTGGTGGTGGTGGTGGTGTGATGTAGTGGTGGTTTGGTGCTGATGTGGTGTGGTAGTGGTGGTGATGTGGGGATGTAATGGTAGTGTGGTGGTGGTGGGGATGTAATGGTGGTGTGGTAGTGGTGGTGGTGTGATGTAGTGGTGGTTTGGTGGTGATGTGGTGGTGAATAATCAGTCTTCACTTGCTTCACCAATTCCATCCTTCATAATTTTTCTTCACCATTACTTTTTCTTCATTACTTTTTCTTCACCATTAATTTTAATTCACCATTAATTTTAGATTCACCATTAATTTTAATTCACCATTAATTTTAATTCACCATTAATTTTAATTCACCATTAATTTTAATTCACCATTAATTTTAATTCACCATTAATTTTAAATCACCATTAATTTTAATTCACCATTAATTTTAATTCACCATTAATTTTAATTCACCATTAATTTTCCTCACCATTATTTGTCTTCCCCATTACTTTTCTTCACCATTAATTTTCCTCACCATTATTTGTCTTCCCCATTACTTTTCTTCACCATTAATTTTCCTCACCATTATTTGTCTTCCCCATTACTTTTCTTCACCATTAATTTTCCTCACCATTATTTGTCTTCCCCATTAATTTTCTTCACCATTAATTTTTCGTCACCATTAATTTTTTCACCATTAATTTTAATTCACCATTAATTTTAATTCAACATTAAATTTTTTCACCATTAATTTTCTTCATTACTTTTTCTTAACCATTACTTTATCTTCACCATTAATTTTTCGTCACCATTAATTTTTCGTCATCATTAATTTTCTTCACCTTAAGTTTTGTTTTCATCATCACTAGGTTTATCCACCATTTGTCTTCATTAGTTACCCCTTTCTTCTTCATTCCTCCTGTCTTCTCTCTTGTCTATTTCATGTATGTCAGGGTTATTTTTTGTCATAGGAGGAGGGGGGGGGAGGACAGGGGCCAGATTCAAGGACATGTGGGTTTTACACTCTCTCTCTCTCTCTCTCTCTCTCTCTCTCTCTCTCTCTCTCTCTCTCTCTCTCTCTCTCTGTCTGATAAGCACAACAACTACAAATATAGATGACAAAAAGACAGAGAGAGAGAGATGACACAAAGAGAGAGAGAGAGAGAGAGAGATGACACAAAGAGAGAGAGAGAGAGAGAGATTCAAGCATACACAAGTTTTATTTTGATGAACACCTATATATATACACCGTTTTATCAGGTGTGTGTGTATGCATGTATGTATGTATGTATGTATGTATGTATGTATGTACACTTAATAGAGAGGTGCACAGGTGTACTTTTAGGGAGGATACACAGGTGCCTTGATTGACCTCCTCCTCCTCCTCCTCCTCCTCCTCCTCCTCCTCCTCCTCCTCCTCCTCCTCCTCTTCTTCTGCTTCCTCCTCTTCTTCTTCATTTCTACAGTTCTTATATCGTTCACACACACACACACACACACACACACACACACACACACACATGATATATAGGTCTGGGACTTCCGGTTTGAGTTGACTGAGTGACCTTTCATTGTTGTTGTTGTTGTTGTAGCTGTACGGTTGTAGCTATTATTAGTATTATAGTGTTAGTTGTGTTGTGCTGTATAGTACTGTTATTAGTCTATTTTGAGTTGCCTTGTGTTGTGTTGGGTGACCTTGTGTTCCAGAGGTGTTGTGTTGTATCTCACGTGCTGTGGTGGGCTGTATTTTAGGTGTTGTGGTGTCCTCAGGTATTGTGTTGTGCTGTATCTCAGGTGTTGTGTTGGTGTTCCTGATGGTGTTGTGCTGTACTCATGTGTGTGTTGTGTTTGTACTCACTGTGCTGTGTTTGGTGGGTAGGTGTTTGGTGTCCTCGCGCGTTTGTGTTGTGTGTACTCAAGGAGGGCGTGGCTGATCCGGGAAATGGTCGTAGTGCGTGTACCTCATCTGTGTCTCTATGTCTTAGTTACTCACGTGTTTTCGTGTAGTACCGGTTACCTCACTGCCTACTGACCCTACACACATTCCTACATACACACACCCCCCACCTCCCCCCCTCACACAATTACGCACACAGGCCCATGCCTCACACATCCCATTACCTACACCCCCCTACACACACCCATTACACTACATTACATACCCATTACACTACACTTACTACACCCCCTACACACCCTTCATCCATTACACTACACACACCCTTACACTCACACCCCTACACACACACACCCATTACACTACACCCCCCCATTACACTACACCCACCCATTACACTACACACACCCATTACACTACACACACCCATTACGCTACACACCCCCTACACACACCCATTACACTACACACACCCATTACACTACACACACCCTACACTGCACCCCCTACACACACCCATTACACTACACCCCCCCATTACACTACACCCCCCATTACACTACACACACCCATTACACTACACACACCCATTACGCTACACACCCCCTACACACACCCATTACACTACACACACACTACATTACATTTCACTCCCCTACACAGTGCACACCCCTACACTACACACATACCCATTACACTAAAACCCCCTCAGAGCTGGGCACTAAATACACGGAAGGTATTTAAATACTAAATACTAAATACATGGGAGAAATTTATCTAAATACTAAATACTAAATACATTTTACGAATATATTTAAATACTAAATACATCAATTGTATTTAAATACATTTCAAATACACACAAATCTGGATTTCCTTAGATTTTGTGTTTCCTTAGAAATTAACCTTCTCAGGCCAAAATTTCCTTAAAATAAGGAAATTTCTTGAAAGTGGAAACTGGTTCACTGTAACATTGGAGTACCTTTATCAGAGTACTCTAGGTAACATCAGGGCTGCCAGATAGTTGGGCGGGTTCCTCCTCCTCCTCCTCTTCCTCTTCTCTCTCCTCTTCCTCTTCCTCTCTCTACCTCTTCCTCTCTTCTCCCTCCTCCTCCTCCTCCTCCTCCTCCTCCTCCTCCTCCTCCTCCTCACCCTGTTTTAGGAAGCTTCTCTCTGGGCTCTGTCCCCAGGTTGTTGTGGAGTTGTTGTCCCTGTGTGTGTGTGTTGTACGTGTGTGTGTCCGTGTGTGTGTGTGTCCTGTGTGTGTGTGTTGTATGTGTGTGTGTGTGTGTGTCCTGTGTGTGTGTGTGTGTTCGTGCTTCAACCAAGACTTAGCTGTGACTTTGGCTGTGTAGTGCGTCTTCTGAGAGAGAGAGAGAGAGAGAGAGAGAGACGTGGCAACAGTACCAGGGTCAGCAAAGGGGGGGGGGTTATAGGGTAGGTTGAAGGATGGAGAACAAAAAAAGAGAGAGATGAGGCATGAGGGAATGTGCTTATTAACATATTTTCTTCATCTTCCTTCCTTCCTTCCTTCCTTCCTTCCTTCCTTCCTTCCAACTCTTTCCTCTCATTCTTTCTTCCTGTCCTTCCTAACCCTCCTGCCTCCCTGCAACAGCTGATCTTTGTTATTGTTTACCTTTGTCAGCCTGTCACGTGTCCTTGCCTTGACGTGTGTGTACGGGTGTGCGTTATTCACCCAGGGTCTTGTCCACGCGACCTGGCTCGCGATCGCCAGTTTTCACCCTCTTAGTGCGAGCTTGGGGCTCATTATTACCGATCTTTGGGTAATGCTGGGACCTCACACACCACACACACCCATCACTTTGCTCAAGGGGGATAGTAACCACCCGAATTTCTCAGTGGAAAAATCCCCGGGAATGAGGGAGAGAACGTGTGTATGTGTAAAAAAGTTGGAAAAAAGGGCAAGGATGTGTTTTTGTTTACATTCCACTGAAAGGTTTCACTCTCTCTCTCTCTCTCTCTCTCTCTGTGTTGTGTGTGTGTGTGTGTGTGTGTGTGTGTGTTGGCAGGGACATGATCCACCTATTGCGCAAGAGGGTGTGAGGGGACAGCATCTCTTGGCACAGAGCTAAGAACAGGCGAGGGGAAACAGCAAGGGTAAAGAGGGGGGGGGGGCAGAAGCGGTACGTCACACACACTATTGGCACTGGGAAGGGTGTGGGTGTAGGGGGAGGGGAGGGGGGTGTGGATGTATGTAGGGGGGAGTGTGTAGGGGTGGGGGTTGTGTGGGTGGATTTGTCAGACGCGCTAGTGGATTTATGTGGTGGGCTCTATTTGTGTGTGTGTGTTTTAGTGGGTTGGGTATTGCGTAGTAGTAGCTAACACACACACACCACACACACACACACACACGTCTATCTGTGGCTTGCTTTGTCCTGAGAGAGAGAGAGAGAGACCCTGAACATCACACCTATGACAATGACATTACTTGCTTTCTCTCTCTCTCATTACCTACGCTTTTTTGTCTGCATGAGAGAGTTGAATGCTCGATCTTGGTGCTATGACTTGAGTGTGTGTGAGTATGTGAGTGTGTGTGTGTTGTGAGTGAGTGTGTGTGTTGTGAGTGAGTGCGTGTGTGTGTGTGTATGTGTTTGTGTGTGTGTGTTGAGTGTGTGTGTGTGCGTGTGGCATCTTATTTAGGTAAGTGTGTTAGATTTTCTCCTCCTCTTCCTCTTCCCACGGTCACCTCACCGTTACTCTTGTCTTCCTGATGGGGAATATAAGTGTGTGTGTGTGTCTGTGTGTGTGTGTGTGTGTTTGTGTGTGTGTCTGTGTGTGTCATTCACCCATGGTCTTGTCCACGCGAGTCAGACTTGCGATCGCCAGTTTCACTCTCCTCATTATTACCGATCTTTGGGTAATGCTGGGACCTCACACACCACACACACCCATCATCTTGCTCAAGGGGGACAGTAACCGCCCAAATTTGTCAGTTGAAAAATCCCCGGGAATGAGCAGGGCCGGGGATCGAACGCCGAACAACAGAATGGTGCCGGACGCCCTAACCCACTGAGCCGTTCAGGGTGTGTGTGTGTGTGTTGTGTGTGTGTGTGTGTGTGTGTGTGAGGGAAGAGAGGACGTTAATGGAAGGGTCTGGTATGAGTTATGTGACCTTTTTCCTCCTCCTCCTCCTCCTCCTCCTCCTCCTCCTCCTCCTCCTCCTCCTCCTCCTCCTCCTTTACCACCACCATAACACCACTAATATATTTAATCTTAAAATTTCTTCTATTAATCTGTCTATCATCACTACTACGAATTATTCATTATCATCATCATTATTATTATCATTATTATCATCATTCACTGCCATCATTATTATTATCATCATTATCATCATTCACTGCCATCATTATTATTATCATCATTATCATCATTATTATTATTATTATTATTATTATTATTATTATTATTATTATTATTATTATTATTATTATTATATCGCATGTAAGTAGAGTGGAATGTCGGAAGACTTTTATAAGCCAAGACACGGAGATGACCTTGTGTGTGTGTGTGTGGTGTGTGTTGGGGACGTACACATTATTTTTATGGTGTGCTAAAATTGAAGTGGGTGCGGCGTGGTGGTGGTGGTGTTGCTATGGTGGTGGGGGGGTTGATGCTATGGTGGTAGGGGTGGTGGGGGGGGGTGTTGCTATGGTGGTGGGGGTGTTGCTGTGGTGGTGGGGGTGTTTCTGTGGTGGTGGGGGTATTGCTGTGGTGGTGGGGGTGTTGCTGTGGTGGTGGGGGTGTTGCTGTGGTGGTGGGGGTATTGCTATGGTGGGGGTGGGGGTGTTGCTATGGTGGTAATGTGGTGGTGGGGGCGCACGTGCTTGATTGTTTGTTGACATGGTGCCACGTGTTTGATTGTTGACATGATAGCACATGATTTGTTTTTTCTAAGTAAGTTTTTTTTTCATTTCATTCATTTATTTGATTAATTTAGTACATTATATATATATTTTTTTTAGTATGTACAATAAATCCTTTCATTACAGACTTATCTCCTAACCAAACAACCCCTGTAACTTACCCTCTGCCCGCCTGTAGCTCACCGTGTGCCTCCCTTTTCCTATGTGTTCAGGTTATGGCTGTGTACCTTCAGCCTGTCGGTGTCCCTGGGCGCCGTGTTGCTGCTGCCCTTCAGCATCCTGAGCAACGAGGTCTTGACGCTCTACCGCGACTCCCTCTACGTGCAGTGGCTCAACCTCTCGCTGGTGCAGGGTGGAGAGAGAGAGAGAGACTGGTGCAGGTTGAGAGAGAGATAATCTGGTGTAGGGTGAGAGAGCAAGAGATAGATATATAGAGAGAATAGAGCAGGGTTAGGAGAGAGAGAGAGAGACTGTTGTAGGGTGAGAGAAAGAGAGAGAGAGAGACTGGTGCAGGTTGAGAGAGAGAATCTGGTGTAGGGTGAGAGAGCAAGAGATAGATAGAGAGAGAGAATAGAGCAGGGTTAGAGAGAGAGAGACTTGTAGGGTGAGAGACTGTTGCAGGTTAAGAGAGAGAGAGAGACTGATGCAGGGAGAGAGAGAGAGAGAGAGAGACTGATGCAGGGAGGGAGAGAGAGAGAGAGAGGAAAAATAGATAACACTAACTAATAGAAAAATGAACAGAAAGCCAAAAATAAGATAGATGAGAGAGAGAGAACGAACGAACACTTGTCTCTCCTATCTCTAATAATCAGGTCGCTTACAGACGCCAGACGCTAACCTACGCATAAGTTTTCCGCTGCACACTTTCTTTTTTCTTTCTATGTGGTTTATTATAATTTTTTTTTCTTCTTCCCTCCTCTCTTTCTCTCCTCTCCTCTCCTCCTCTCTTCTCTCCTCCTCCTCTCTCCTCTCTCTCTCTCTTCTCCTCTCTCTCCTTCCTCTCTCTCCTCTCTCTTCTCCTCCTTCTTCCTTCTCTCCTCTCCTCCTCCTCCTCTCCTCCTCCTCTCTCCTCCTCTCCTCCTCCTCCTCCTCTCTGTCTCCTTCCTTACTCTCCCTTTTCCTTCTTCCTCCTCCTCCTCTTCTTTTCCTCTCTCTCTACTCTCTCTCTCTCTCTCTCTCTCTTCCTCTCTCTCTCTCCCTATTCTCTCTCTCTCTCCCCTCTCTCTCTCTCTCCCTCTCCTTTCTTTTCCGTCATTTGTTTCATTCATATAACTCACGTTTCATTACTTTCTCTCCTCGTCTCCTCCTCTCCTCCTATCCTCCTCCTATTCCTCCCTCCTCCCCTCCTCCTCCTCTCCTCGTCTCCTCTCGTCCTCCTCTCCTCCTGTAGGGTTATGAACATCATTTTCCTGCTCTCAAGTCGCGTTCGTGGGTCTTCCCTTCGCTACCTCTTCACCGAGTCTAGGGCTTCCGGGATCCCGCAAGGTGAGGAGGAGAGAGAGACGGAAGAGGGAGAGGAGAGATGACGAATGGATCCTGGAGAGAAAGGAGGAGAGAAGATGAGAGATGAATCCTAAGAAGAGAGAGAGGATGAAAATGAGCGGATAGAGAGAGAGAGGGAGGTAACGAGATGAGCCTGGAGGAGAGAGAGGGAGGAGAACGAGATGGAATGCCTGATGAGAGAGAGAGAGGATGAACGAGATGGAAGCTGGATGAGATGAAGGAGGATGAACAGATGGAATGCTGGATGAGAGAGAGGAGAGAGATGAACGGATGGAATGCCTGATGAGAGAGAGAGAGGGATGATGAACGAGATGAATGCCCTGGTTGAGAGAGAAGAGAGAGAGGATGGATGAACGAGATGGAATGCCTGGATGAGAGAGAGAGGGATGGATGACCGAGATGGATGCCTGGATGAGAGATGAGAGAGAGAGAGAGAGAAGAGGGATGATGACGAGATGGAATGCCTGGATGAGAGAGGAGAGAGAGGGGAATGCATGAAGGATGATGAACGAGATGGAATGCCTGGATGAGAGAGAGAGAGAGAGGAGATGAACGAGATGGAATGCCTGGATGAGAGAGAGAGAGGGATGGATGAACGAGATGAATGCCTGGATGGAGAGAGGGATGGAGAACGAGATGGATGCCGGATGAGAGAGAGAGAGGTGGATGAACGAGATGAATGCCTGGATGGAGAGGAGGGGGATGGATGAACGAGATGGAATGCCTGGATGAGAGAGAGGATGGATGAACGAGATGGAATGCCTGGTGAGAGAGAGAGAGGAGATGAGAGATGGATGATGCGGATGAGAGAGAGGGATGGATGAACGAGATGGAATGCCTGGATGAAGAGAGAGAGGATGGATGAACGAGATGGAATGCCTGGATGAGAGAGAGAGGGATGATTGAACGAGATGGAATGCCTGGATGAGAGAGAGAGAGAGAGGATGAACGAGATGGAATGCCTGGATGAGAGAGAGAGAGGGATGGATGAACGAGATGGAATGCCTGGATGAGAGAGAGAGAGAGGATGAACGAGATGGAATCCTGATGAGAGAGAGGATGGATGACGAGATGGAATGCCTGGATGAGAGAGAGAGGAGGATGAACGAGATGGAATGCCTGGATGAGAGAGAGAGAGAGAGGGATGGATGAACGAGATGGAATGCCTGGATGAGAGAGAGAGGAGAGGGGATGGATGAACGAGATGGAATGCCTGGATGAGAGAGAGAGAGGGATGGATGAACGAGATGGAATGCCTGGATGAGAGAGAGGATGGATGAACGAGATGGAATGCCTGGATGAGAGAGAGAGAGAGGATGGATGAACGAGATGGAATGCCTGGATGAAGAGAGAGATGAGAGGGATGGATGAAAAAAAACGAGATGGAATGCCTGGATGAGAAGAGAGAGAGGATGAACGAGATGGAATGCCTGGATGAGAGAGAGAGAGGATGAACGAGAGGAATGCCTGGATAGAGAGAGAAAGAGGAGAGAGAGAGAGAGAGAGAGAGAGGTGGATGAACGAGATGGAATGCCTGGATAAGAGAGAGGATGAGAGGGATGGATGAAAAGGAGATGGATGACAGAGGGAAAGCGAGAGAGAGAGAGGGATGGATGAACGAGATGGAATGCCTGGATGAGAGAGAGAGAGAGGGATGAACGAGAGGGATGCCTGGATGAGAGAGAGGATGGATGAACGAGATGGAATGCCTGATGAGAGAGAGAGGAGATGAACGAGATGGAATGCCTGGATGAGAGAAGAGAGAGAGGGATGGATGAACGAGATGGAATGCCTGGATGAGAGAGAGAGAGAGGGATGGATGAACGAGATGGAATGCCTGGATGAGAGAGAGAGAGGGGATGGATGAACGAGATGGAATGCCTGGATGAGAGAGAGGGATGGATGAACGAGATGGAATGCCTGGATGAGAGAGAGAGAGAGGGATGGATGAACGAGATGGAATGCCTGGATGAGAGAGAGAGAGAGGGATGGATGAACGAGATGGAATGCCTGGATGAGAGAGAGGAGAGAGGGATGGATGAACGAGATGGAATGCCTGGATGAGAGAGAGAGAGAGGGATGATGAACGAGATGGAATGCCTGGATGAGAGAGAGGGATGGATGAACGAGATGGAATGCCTGGTAGAGAGAGAGGGATGGATGAACGAGATGGAATGCCTGGATGAGAGAGAAAAGAGGGATGGATGAACGAGATGGAATGCCTGGATGAGAGAGAGAGGAGGATGAACGAGATGGAATGCCTGGATGAGAGAGAGAGAGAGGGATGAACGAGATGGAATGCCTGGATGAGAGAGAGAGAGAGGGATGAACGAGATGGAATGCCTGGATGGAGAGAGAGAGGAGAGAGAGAGGAGCGGATGGGAAAGAAAATGGAATGCCGAGAGAAGATAGAGGAGAGAGGGATGGATGAACGAGATGGAATGCCTGGATGAGAGAGAGAGAGAGGGATGGATGAACGAGATGGAATGCCTGGATGAGAGAGAGAGAGAGGATGGATGAACGAGATGGAATGCCTGGATGAGAGAGAGAGGGATGGATGAACGAGATGGAATGCCTGGATGAGAGAGGAGAGAGAGGGATGGAATGAACGAGATGGAATGCCTGGATGAGGAGAGAGAGAGGATGGATGAACGAGATGGAATCCGGATGAGAAGAGAGGAGAGGGATGGATGAACGAGATGGAATGCCTGGATGAGAGAGAGAGAGAGAGGTGGATGAACGAGATGGAATGCCTGGATGAGAGAGAGAGAGGAGGATGGATGAACGAGATGGAATGCCTGGATAGAGAGGAGAGAGAGAGGGATGGATGAACGAGATGGAATGCCTGGATGAGAGAGAGGAGAGAGGGGTGGATGAACGAGATGGAATGCCTGTGGATGAGAGAGAGGGATGGATGAACGAGATGGAATGCCTGGATGAGAGAGAGAGAGGGATGGATGAACGAGATGGAATGCCTGGATGAAGAGAGAGAGGGATGGATGAACGAGATGGAATGCCTGGATGAAGAGAGAGAGAGGGATGGATGAACGAGATGGAATGCCTGGATGAGAGAGAGGGATGGATGAACGAGATGGAATGCCTGGATGAGAGAGAGAGAGGAGATGAACGGGGATGGAATGCCTGGATGAGAGAGAGAGGGATGGATGAACGAGATGGAATGCCTGGATGAGAGAGAGAGAGGAGATGAACGAGATGGAATGCCTGGATGAGAGAGAGGGATGGATGAACGAGATGGAATGCCTGGATGAGAGAGAGAGAGAGAGATGAACGAGATGGAATGCCTGGATGAGAGAGAGAGAGAGAGAGGATGAATGAACGAGATGGAATGCCTGGATGAGAGAGAGAGAGAGAGAGAGGATGGATGAACGAGATGGAATGCCTGGATGAGAGGAGGAGAGGGATGGATGAACGAGATGGAATGCCTGGATGAGAGGAGAGAGGATGGATGAACGAGATGGAATGCCTGGATGAGAGAGAGAGAGGGATGGATGAACGAGATGGAATGCCTGGATGAGAGAGAGAGAGAGAGGGATGAACGAGATGGAATGCCTGGATGAGAGAGAGAGAGAGGGATGAACGAGATGGAATGCCTGGATGAGAGAGAGAGAGAGGGATGAACGAGAGGAATGCCTGGATGAGAGAGAGAGAGAGAGAGAGAGAGAGAGAGAGAGGGATGGATGAACGAGATGGAATGCCTGGATGAGAGAGAGAGAGAGGGATGGATGAACGAGATGGAATGCCTGGATGAGAGAGAGAGAGAGGGATGGATGAACGAGATGGAATGCCTGGATGAGAGAGAGAGAGAGGGATGGATGAACGAGATGGAATGCCTGGATGAGAGAGAGGGATGGATGAACGAGATGGAATGCCTGGATGAGAGAGAGAGAGAGGGATGGATGAACGAGATGGAATGCCTGGATGAGGAGAGAGAGAGAGGGAGGATGAACGAGATGGAATGCCTGGATGAGAGAGAGAGAGAGGGATGGATGAACGAGATGGAATGCCTGGAGGGAGAGAGAGAGAGAGGGATGGATGAACGAGATGGAATGCCTGGATGAGAGAGAGGGATGGATGAACGAGATGGAATGCCTGGATGAGAGAGAGAGAGAGGGATGGATGAACGAGATGGAATGCCTGGATGAGAGAGAGAGAGAGGGATGGATGAACGAGATGGAATGCCTGGATGAGAAAAGAGAGAGGGATGGATGAACGAGATGGAATGCCTGGATGAGAGAGAGAGAGAGAGGATGGATGAACGAGATGGAATGCCTGGATGAGAGAGAGGGATGGATGAACGAGATGGAATGCCTGGATGAGAGAGAGGGATGGATGAACGAGATGGAATGCCTGGATGAGAGAGAGAGAGAGGATGGATGAACGAGATGGAATGCCTGGATGAGAGAGAGAGAGAGGGATGAACGAGATGGAATGCCTGGATGAGAGAGAGAGAGAGGGATGAACGAGATGGAATGCCTGGATGAGAGAGAGAGAGAGGGATGAACGAGATGGAATGCCTGGATGAGAGAGAGAGAGAGAGAGAGAGGGATGGATGAACGAGATGGAATGCCTGGATGAGAGAGAGAGAGAGGGATGGATGAACGAGATGGAATGCCTGGATGAGAGAGAGAGAGAGGGATGGATGAACGAGATGGAATGCCTGGATGAGAGAGAGAGAGAGAGGGATGGATGAACGAGATGGAATGCCTGGATGAAGAGAGGGATGGATGAACGAGATGGAATGCCTGATGAGAGAGAGAGAGAGGGATGGATGAACGAGATGGAATGCCTGGATGAGAGAGAGAGAGAGGGATGGATGAACGAGATGGAATGCCTGGATGAGAGAGAGAGAGAGGGATGGATGAACGAGATGGAATGCCTGGATGAGAGAGAGAGAGAGAGGTATGAACGAGATGGAATGCCTGGATGAGAGAGAGAGAGAGAGAGGATGGATGAACGAGATGGAATGCCTGGATGAAGAGAGAGAGAGAGAGGGATGGATGAACGAGATGGAATGCCTGGATTAGAGAGAGAGAGAGAGAGAGAGAGAGAGAGGGATGGTATGAACGAGATGGAATGCCTGGATGAGAGAGAGAGAGAGAGAGAGGGATGAACGAGATGGAATACCTAGATGAGAGAGAGAGAGAGAGAGAGGAAAACTAACACAAACTAGCAAGAAAGATGTACAGAAAATGGTAGAAGAGAGAGAGAGAGTGAGTGTTGGGGTGGGTTGAAATTATATATGTATCCTATGTGCACGTATACTCTCTCTCTCTCTCTCTCTCTCTCTCTCTCTCTCCTCTCTCTCTCTCTCTCTCTCTCCCCTCTCTCTCTCTAGCCAACGCCCTCCCTCCCTCCTTTAATTAAAACATTCCATCATTTTCATAGCAGTATATCATCTCATTTCTCTCTTCTCTCTCTCTCTCTCTCTCTTCTCTCTCTCTCTCTCTCTCTCTCTCTCCTCTCTCTCTCTCTCTCTCTCTCCTCTCTCTCTCTCTCTCTCTCTCTCTCATTTATTCATTTACTTTATCTATCAATCTATTTATCTATCATGCTATCAATATTTCATCTATCTACACTCTGATATCTATCTGTTTGTGTATCCTTTCTTCTAACCTAACCTAACCTAACCTAACCTATACTTCCCTCCCCTCAGTCACCTAACCTAACCTAACCTATCCTTCCCTCCCCTTTGAGTAACCTAACCTAACCTAACCTAACCTATCCTTCCTTCCTTCCCCTTCCCCCTGAGTCACCTAACCTAAACCTAACCTATCCTTCCCCCCTTTGGTAACCTAACCTAACCTAACCTACCTAACCTTCCTCTCCCCCTTTGAGTAACCTAACACCTAACCTCTGCCCCCTCCCACCCCCCCCCCCCAGAGAGAGAGAGAGTAATAACGATAACCTAACCTAACCTTGCTTTCCCCTGAGTACCTAACCTAACCTAACCTATCCTTCCTTCCCCCTGTGTAACCTAACCTAACCTAACCTAACCTTCCTTCTCGCCCTTGAGTAACCTAACCTAACCTGTGCCCCCTTTTCACCGCCCCCCCCCCAGGGATTGCGTGCCCGGGTGGTGGAGACGGTGGTGGTGTTGGTGTTGCTGGTGGTGTTGGTGTTGGGTGTGGCTGTCATCATCTCACTGCTACTCGGCTACTACCAGGAAGAAAGTCTCACGCAGATGATTGGTGAGTGGGTGTGTACGTGTACGTGTGGGTGTGTACGTGTACGTGTGGTGGGTGTGTGTGTACGTGTGTGGGTGTGTGTGTGTGTGTGGGTGTGTGTGTGTGTGTGTACGTGTGTGGGTGTGTGTACGTGTGTGGGTGGGTGTGTGTGTGTACGTGGGTGGGTGTGTGTGTACGTGGGTGGGTGTGTGTACGTGTGTGGGTGGGTGTGTGTGTGTACGTGGGTGTGGGTGTGTGTGGTTGTAATTATCTATCTTTCTTCTTTTCCTGTCTTTTCTTCTCTTCTCTCTCTCTCTCTCTCTCTCTCTCTCTCTCTCTCTCTGTCTCTCTCTCCCTCCTTTTCCTCCTCCAGTTTTCAATTTCCTGACCAATAATACTGAGGACTGTGTGTGTGTGTGCGTGTTTAGGAAATATGGAAAAAACGACTATTTGTATATATATATATATATATATTGCCAAGTATTTACAACTATTCGCCGACTTACGACCTACGCAACTTACGACTGTTCGACTTTACGTAAATGCTGATCATGGTGCAAAAAAAAAAAAAAAAAAAAAAAATTAGACATTTCCGCATGCCGCCCCCCTGTGTCCTCCGATGCACTCGCAAACGAAGGTAGAGTTAATGGACAGCATTTGGGTGTTCTTAGGCCACTCGACGGTGCAGAAAGATTTTGGTTCTCATCGGGGCTGGAACTCTATGATGTTGGTGATGACAATAATGAAGAATGAAAATGTTGATCAAATATGACTTAAAGATGGTTATGATATCATTACACATATTATCATTCTGCCTGCACCACCACGGGCGAGGGCCAACCATCACAGCCCTCAAGTGTGCCTCCAGGGCCAACCATCACAGCCCTCAAGTGTGCCTCCAGGGCCAGCCATCACAGCCCTCAAGTGCCTCCAGGACCAACCATCACAGCCCTCAAGTGTGCCTCCAGGGCCAACCATCACAGCCCTCAAGTGTGCCTCCAGGGCCAACCATCACAGCCCTCAAGTGTGCCTCTAGGTCCAGGGCCTGCCGTCCGGGTCTTAGTAGTCACTGCCTACAGGCGCTAGAGGCACAAATGAAATTTTTTATTTTTTTATTTTTTTATTTTTTATTATTTTTATAAACGGCCGACTTACGTCCAGTTGTACTTATGAGCGGTCGGTCGGTCCCGATCACGGTCGTAAGTGGACCCCTCGGTGTACACCCTACCTTGGACACCACATACAGTACATTATGTCTGTGTCTGCCTGACCACCGTCGCCGTCAGCAGTAGAGCCAATCTTGATGTCTTGGTGGGCGGCAGGCGGCGGGGCAGGGGCGGGAGAGGGCGTCGTGGGCGTGCTGTGGGCGGTAGGTACGCATGCCCACGAAGTCACGCCCGCGCCTCCGGGTGGGGAAGGGCGTGCTGCCGGGGTGGGCTGAGCAGTGGTAGGCGTCATGGGCGGTGAGGTTCCGGCGTATTAGTGGCCACAGCAGCAGCTGGAGGGGGGGGGGGGGTTGAGGGGAAGTATTATATTTTAAAAAGTTGTATTTCCTACTACTATATTTTTCATATATGTATGCATATATCTAAATATTATATTTTTCATAATTATATGCAAATATAATAATAAAATATCTATAATAATATAAGCGAAAGTGTGTGTGTGTGTTGTGTCCGCGATAGGTGCCGCCCCCCGGCGCAACCCCATATAGGCACATTTTTTGGAACCGGGTCGAGAGGGAATTTTTTAAGCCCACTTAGAATGACCCGATCATTTTTTTTATTTTTTATTTTTAGCAGCCCTATTAGCGAGAATTGTGAAAAAAAAGTGGGTTGCGAGAATTTAGGAAACCTTTTTGTGGGGATGGTGAATGGGTGGGGTGGGGTGTGGGGTGATGGGTGAGTGAAAGGGTGGGGGGGGGATGGGTGAGGGAATAGGTGTGGGGAGGGGGAATGGGGGGGGGTTTATGGGGAAGGGTGATTTAAGGGTGTGTGGTGATGGGAAGGGGTAATACATACATTTTTACATCCATGATTTTAGGAAAGTTGAAGGGGCTATCTGGGGAGTGTGTTTGGTGGGCCGAAAGCCCACTAATAGCCCCCGCAGGAGTAGCCAAAAAAATCCGCCCCGAGGGGGGCTTTTCGGCTAGTGTATAATATTTTCAAAATATTAATTTTTCAATTTTGCTATTTCAAAAATTAATTTTTCATATTGCATATATCAAAATATTATATTTTTTCATATATGCATATATCAAATATTTATTTTTTATATAGATAATCAAAATATTATTTTTTCTATATGCATATATCAAAATATTATTTTTTTTTCTTTTGCCTTTTCAAAATATTATTTTTTAACAAAAAAAAAAAAACCACACACACACACACACACACACACACTCACATTGATATACAGCTGGTCGACAGATGGTGGGGCGCGTCGTGTGCACCACCTGAACAGCCGTCGCCTCAGTGCGGGGGTGGCGGAGGCGTGCCAGCTCCCGCAGCCCCCCCACATCCCCGCCATCACCCCCTGGTCGTGGTGGGGGCTGTCGCGCATCACGTGGAAACACTAAGGGGGAAAGGGGGGAGGGTAGGGTGGATGTGGGTTTCAAAATATTATATTTTTCAAATTGATTACAAAAAAATTATATTTTTTATAATGCATATTTAAAATATTTTTTTCAAATAGCTATATCAAAATATTTTATTTTTCATATATGCATATTTCAAAATATTATATTTTTCATATATGCATATTTCAAAATATTTTATTTTTCAAATATGCATATATCAAAATATTTTATTTTTCATATATGCCTATTTCAAAATATTTTATTTTTCATATATGCATATTTCAAAATATTTTTTTTCTTCAGATATGCATATATCAAAATATTTTATTTTTCATATATACATATTTCAAAATATTATATTTTTCATATATGCATATTTCAAAATATTTTATTTATATCAAATAAAACGGCCAGTGTAGTTGTAGGAGCACCTTGCCGGAGGTGAGCCACGCCGCCACCGCCGCCACCTCCCGCGGCAGCAGGGGCGCGTCGGCGTCCCGCACCATGTAGTGGGCCACCAAGGGGTCCCCCAACACTGCCACGCGCCACACGGAGCCCACCGAGCCCCGCACGTCACCCACACCTACACCAACACCACAAACACCACACACAGGATAAGTTATGATGCCCGCGGGTGAAGGTGGAGCGAGGTGGATAGATGAAGGGCGAAGGAAGAGCGAGGTGGATAGCAAAGGTGTTGGGAAGGTGGAGCGAGTTGGATAGGTGGTAGTTAGGTAAAGCTATTTATAGGTGAAAAAACCTATAAAACCTATACAAAAAAATGGCGTATATACATCAATTTGCAGGGAAAAAAACGATTTCATCGATAACTAGCTAAAGGTGGAGCGAGGTGGATAGGTGGATGGCGAAGGAAGAGCTAGATGGATAAGTGGAGAGCGAAGGAATAGCGAGATGGATAGGTGAAGGGTGAAGATGGAAGGTGGATAGATGGAGAGCAAAGGTGGTGGATAGGTGGAGGGCGAAGGTGGAGCGAGGTGGATAAGTGGAGAGCGAAGGTGTGTTTAGATGGAGAGCAAAGGTGGATAAATAGTGTTAGGGTGGAGCGAGTGTGTATGCTTACCGCCGGAGAGGTGACTGACATGACACAGGTCGACGTGAGGGTGTGTACAGGCCAGGTCACACGCCCACGCCCGCTGCTCCCGCGACGACAGGTCCAAGTCGTGGTGGAGACGTATGGTCCACCCGGGGTAGGCGTCGCGCACCCGCCCTGCCAAGACCTCGATGCCACGGTGGTAGGGGGAGGGGAAGGCACCGAAGAGGCTGTAGCTCACAACCTGGGGGCATGGGACGGGGGAGGGGGGGTTCTATGAGTGTTTTATATGAGTGTATGTGTGTTATGTTTTATGGGAAAGGAAGGAAGGGAATTAGGAGTTGACTATTGTTTGTATGGGAAGGGAGTTAGGAGACAGTGTTTGTATGGGAAGGGAGAGGGAAGGGAAGGGAAGGGAGTGAGGAGACAGTGTTTGCATGGGAAGGGAAGGGAGTAAGGAGAGGACGAGTGCTTTTATGGGAAGGAAGTGTCGAGGGGAATTATCTTATAAAAACTCCTCTGTTCTGTCTCCCTCCTCCTCCTCCTCCTCCTCCTCCCTCTCTCCCTCCTCCTCCTCATCCTCCTCCTCCTCCTCCTCCTCACTCCTCCCTCCTCCCCCCCCATCCTCCCCCTCCTCCTCCTCCTCCTCCTCCTCCTCCTCCTCCTCCTCTTCCCGTGCAAGTGGTTGATACTCGTCGCGTGATGCCTTTGTTACATGCCCGCTGATAGGAGGAAGAGGAGGGGGATTGAGTGCATGCATTGATAGGATTGTTAACACACACACACACGCACACACACGCACACGCACACACACGCACACACACACACACACACACCAATCTGGTGCACTTTAAGAGAAAAAGAAACTAGATTATAAGAAAAGAAGCAAATAATGGCAGCTTGGGGGCCCCTAGGTGGCTTCGGGGGCCCCTAGGTGGCTTCGGGGGCCCTGTGCAACCGCGTAGTTCGCATATAGTAAGAAACGTCCCTGAGAGATAAGATAAGATACTTTGATCCCATCTAGACACTTTGCAAGTACCAACTACAAGGTTATTGACTATACAAAGCGCCACCACGCCAGGACGAACTTGGTGGGCTCGAACCTTTGACCGAATGCAGGGATGCTACACGCAAGCCCGTAGCTCTACCAACCGAGCCACCCTGAGAGAGACTGCTATAGGACAGGGTGTGTGGTGGAGTGTGGCCCTTCAGTACAGTAGCCTACAGTAGCCCTTCAGTACAGTAGCCTACAGTAGCCCTTCAGTACAGTAGCCTACAGTAGCCCTTCAGTACAGTAGCCTACAGTAGCCCTTCAGTACAGTAGCCAACAGTAGCCCTTCAGTACAATAGCCAACAGTAGCCCTTCAGTACAATAGCCAACAGTAGCCCTTCAGTACAGTAGCCTACAGTAGCCCTTCAGTACAGTAGCCTACAGTAGCCCTTCAGTACAATAGCCAACAGTAGCCCTTCAGTACAGTAGCCTACAGTAGCCCTTCAGTACAGTAGCCTACAGTAGCCCTTCAGTACAATAGCCAACAGTAGCCCTTCAGTACAGTAGCCTACAGTAGCCCTTCAGTACAGTAGCCTACAATAGCCCTTCAGTACAGTAGCCAACAGTAGCCCTTCATTACAGTAGCCAACAGTAGCCCTTCAGTACAGTAGCCAACAGTAGCCCTTCAGTACAGTAGCCTACAGTAGCCCTTCAGGACAGTAGCCTACAGTAGCCAACAGTAGCCCTTCAGTACAGTAGCCAACAGTAGCCCTTCAGTACAGTAGCCTACAGTAGCCCTTCACTCACCCGCTGTCCGCCGCCTCGCACCGTCGCCCAGTCACTGCACGTGGACTCTCCCAGGGTATCCTTAACTCTTTCCAACACATCCCCATACCCTCCCTCGGGGCAGCGGGGCACGGCAGCCTTCACGGTACGCACACAGGGGCACGGGGCAAGGCTTAGGGTCACCTCACACCCCTTCGCAGTGCCCACACCCTGCCCTGTCCCGGTAAATCCTCCCAAGGTCTCCGCCTCTGAAGACACGCGCGCTGTTTTGTGTGTGTTGTTATTGTTGTTGTTGTGGTTGCCGTGTCCTCCGCCGCCTTGCCTTTCCTTTGCTCCTGAGGGGGTTTGGTTACCGTGGTTGCTGTCTGTCTGGGGTTGGTGGGCGGGGGTGTGGGGTTGCTGAGGTGCGGGGGTCTGGGGTTGCTGAGGGGCGGGGGTCTGGGGTTGCTGAGGTGCGGGTTTGCGGGGTTGCTGAGGGGCTGGGGTGTGGGGTTGCTGAGTCAGTAGGAGGTTGAGGAGGAGGAGGAACGTGGCTGCCAGACTGAGGCACACTGCGAGGAGGCGAGGCACTGGGGGCATGGCGTGTGTGTGTGTGTGTGTTCTAAGGGGTGTCAGGTGTCAGGCGTGTGTGTGTGTGTGTTCTAAGGGGTGTCAGGTGTGTGTGTGTTCTAAGGGTGTCAGGTGTCGTGTGTGTTCTGAGGGGTGTCACGTGTGTGTGTGTTCTAAGGGGTGTCACCTGTGTGTGTGTTCTAAGGGGTGTCAGGTGTATGTGTTCTAAGGGGTGTCAGGTGTGTGTGTGTTCTAAGGGGTGTCACCTGTGTGTGTGTTCTAAGGGGTGTCAGGTGTATGTGTTCTAAGGGGTGTCAGGTGTGTGTGTGTTCTAAGGAGTGTCGTGTATGTGTGTGTGTTCTAAGGGTGTCGTGTGTGTGTGTGTGTTCTAAGGTGTGTCGTGTGTGTGTGTGTTCTAAGGGTGTCAGGTGTGTGTGTGTGTTCTAAGGGGTGTCGTGTGTGTGTGTGCGTTACGGAAGCCACTTGGAAGAGAACTGAGTGAGGCGGAAGGAAGGTGGCGTGTGGGAGGGGAAAGAGGGGGTGGGGTGGGGGCATGGAGGTAGTATGCAATTTCCTCCAAGGGTGGGGGTGATGTGTAACTGTTGGCTGTGGCGACTTGAGGGGAAGGATTCTCTCTCTCTCTCTCTCTCTCTCTCTCTCTCTCTCTCTCTCTCTCTCTCTCCTCTCCTCTCTCCTCTCTCTCTCCTCTCGCTCTCGTCTCGCTCTCCTCTCCTCTCTCTCTCTCTCTCTCTCTCTCTCTCTCTCTCTCTCTCTCTCTCTCTCTCTCTCTCACTGTCTACCTAAGCTTCATGAGAGAGAGAGAGAGAGAGAGAGGACTTAGGTCTATACCGTTAACCACCCTCCCCCTCCCTCACCCATTTCACATAACAGTATAGTGGCATATGTTTTCCTGTTGTGTGTGTGGGTGCGTGTGTGTGGGTGGGTGCGTGTGTGTGTGTGGGTGCGTGTGTGTGTGTGTGTGTGTGTGTGTGTGTGTGTGTGTGTGTGTGTGTGTGTGTGTGCCTGCAATTAGTACCGTAATCTTATTTATTTACTTTTTTTTTCCTAATCTGAACCACTACTATTACTTTACTTATCATTTTCTTCTTCCAGTTCCATCTTCACTACTACTACTACTACTACTACTACTACTACTACTGCTACTGCTACTGCTACTACTACTACTACTACTACTACTACTACTACTATTACTATTACTATTACTATTACTATTACTACTACTACTACTACTACTACTACTACTACTACTACTACTACTACTACTACTACTACTACTACTACTACTACTATACTACTACTACTACTACTACTACTACTACTACTACTACTAATAATAATAATAATAATGCTGTTCCCGGCAGATGTGTGGGGAAGTTTCTACCTGCCGTTCCTGTACTCGCTGATATCATGCCTGGGTGTCCTGCTGCTGCTGCGTGAGTATCCGAGAGAGAGAGAGAGAGAGAGAGAAAAAAATTATATCAAAAGTATATAACAAAGTATCAAAGGCTTAGTATTAGAGAGATAATGATTAATCTAGCAATGCCTATCCTATGTTTATGTCTTGTAGTAAGTTTTGTCTAATTTGTGATTTTTAAGGAATATCTGGAAGTATCATGTCATTGTGAATAGGCTGAAATAGGGACTTCTACTCATTGTAACTGAAAACTGACTCCAGATTCGTGTTCAGCATGCCCGATAACTGCTGGGAACTAATTTTCAAGCAAATCTATTTCTCAAAAAATATTGCAAATTTTACCTTTTTTTTTTTTTTTTTTTTTTTTTTTTTTTTTTTTTTTTTATATTATTATTATTTATTATTATTATTATTATTATTATACACAAGTCCATCAAGTCTATGCACAATACCCGAGTGCCTTGTGTTTGCAGTGTGCACGCCTGTGGGACTGGCTCACCTCTTCACCGCCATGGGCCGCCTCATGGTCAAGCCCGGGTTCCTCCGAGACCTAGCCGAGGAGCACCAGGCGGCCGTGTTGCTAGAGGACGCCCTGGCCCGCCGCCTGGCCCGCCCCGCCCTGCCCTACGCCCAGCCCCTCACGCGCTCCCTGGCCGCCGAGCCGTCCCCCGAGGAGCTCCTTAGGCAGTACCGCGACGCCCGCACCACACGTGCCCGACTGGGTGGGTGGCTGGAGTGTAGGGTTAGGGTTGTGGCCACTCGGTTGTCTTCCCTCTCATCAGGAACTACAGTAAAATCTCTCGTATTCGGACCCTCATTATTCGGACTTTGACATTATTCGGACCTCCCTAGCTATATATACTACACCTAGATTTTTATGGGTTTTTTTATATATTTAAGGGGTCAAAATTTCCTAGCTAATAAATATATACACCTAGAATTTTTTTTTTTTTTTTTTTTTTTTAGGTTGCGAAATTTCCTAGGTAATATATATATATATACACCTAGATTTTTTTTTTCTTTTTTTTTTTCTTCATATCCCCCCATATATAACCCCCCTATTATTCGGATCCTTGCATTACTCGGACCACTCCTTGGCCCAATTAGTCCGAATATGAGAGGTTTTACTGTACTATGTTAAGGTTTCACGGCCTCTTGTAGCTTCCTTATGTTCTTTCTTCTGTTCTTCCTTCTGTTCACTGCTCTATCATTCACTCATCACCACTCATCACCACCCCCATGTTCTTCCCTCCTCCTCATGGCCACCCCTAATGCATAACAACAAATTTGTAAATAATTATAAAATCTATGTACTTCTGAAGGTATGGCAATAAACTCGTTTTTTTTCAATAACTAAAAACTATGGCAGATAAATGCAACATGTATAGAGAAGTAAATATGAAGTAGATCAAGGGCTGACGTTTGGCGTAAAGGAAAAAAATATTGATAATTCAGAATTTTGGCTAATTCGACCCAGGTTTATTAGTAATTAGATCGAATTAGAAAGTGTTTACTGTAGATTATGCATCATATTGACCCAACAGTAGTAGTAGTAGTAGTAGTTTATTGACAAAGCATAACACATCATATTGACTCAACAGTAGTAGTAGTAGTAGTAGTAGTAGTAGTTTATTGACAAAGCATAACACATCATATTGACTCAACAGTAGTAGTAGTAGTAGTAGTAGTTTATTGACAAAGCATAACACATCATATTGACTCAACAGTAGTAGTAGTAGTAGTAGTAGTAGTTTATTGACAAAGCATAACACATCATATTGACTCAACAGTAGTAGTAGTAGTAGGAGTAGTAGTAGTTTATTGACAAAGCATAACACATCATATTGACTCAACAGTAGTAGTAGTAGTAGTTTATTGACAGCATAACACATCATATTGACTCAACAGTAGTAGTAGTAGTAGGAGTAGTAGTAGTTTATTGACAGCATAACACATCATATTGACTCAACAGTAGTAGTAGTAGTAGTAGTAGTAGTTTATTGACAGCATAACACATCATATTGACTCAACAGTAATAGTAGTAGTAGTAGTAGTAGGAGTAGTAGTAGTTTATTGACAGCATAACACAATACACACAAAAATCTATACAAAAGAACATCTTATTTTGTTTTGTCCATAATAAAACTAAATAAACAAATAAACAAACAGAAGCAGCCTTAGTTAAAAACAACAACTAAACCCCATTCTGTCTGCAGAGAAGCGGCGTCGTGCGGGCGTGTTCCAGCGCACCCTGGCCTACCCTTTAGCCCTGCTGGTGCTGCTGGCACTGACGGGCACGGCGGTGTTCATCGTGGGGGTGAACACCCTGCAGCTCCTGGTGGGCATCAAGGCACTGCCCCTCGCCTCTGCCCCGGCCATACTGGGGGAATCACAGCAGGGGAAGGTGGGTTTCAGGGGGGGAAGAGAGAGAGAGATGTGTTGCTCATAAGGTAAAGTGTTTCATGTCACTTCTTGCACTGTGTGAGAGAGAGAGAGAGAGAGAGAGATAGAGAGATGTGTTGCTCATAAGGTAAAGTGTTTCATGTCACTCCCATTCTTGCACTGTGACAGAGAGAGAGAGAGAGAGAAATACTGAATAAATAAGAATAAGAAGAAATAGAAGCTTGAAGGATAATTGGATGAAGGTAATTGAAAGGAAAATGAGAAAATCACGAATAGGAGGAGGAGGAGGAAAGGAATGAAGAGAGGATAAAGAATAGGAAGGAAGGAGAGAGAGAGAGAGAGAGAAGAGAGAGATGCCGTGTTGCTCCTCAGGTAAAGTATGCGTGTCATGTACGTATAAATAATAATAATAGTATAAAATAAAAAAATAATAGTTTAAATAATAATAGTAATAAATAATAGTACAAAATAGTCAATACAAAATAGTACACTAAAATACGTAGTAATAATAATAATAGTAATAAAAAATAGTATTAAAATATATAATAGCCAACAGGTGTTATAGGCTCCAACGTAAAAAAAAAAAAATGTGACTCCCATTGTTGCCCTGTGAGAGAGAGAGAGAGGAGGAGAGAGATGTGTTGTTCCTCAGGTAAGGTGTGTGTCATGTAACTTCCATTGTTGTCGTTTGTGCCCGCAGAGGATGGTGCTGCTATCCATGTTGGGGCCCGTGGGAGCAGTGCTGGAAGTAGTGCTGATCCTGTACCTGATCGCCGCCTCCCTCCTCGGGTGCTACTCGCTGCCGGGCGTGGCTCGTATCCGCCCTCGCCGCGGTGACACGCCCATGGTGCACGTGATTGCCAACTGTGCCATCGTCCTCATCCTGTCCAGCGCCCTTCCCTTGCTGGCCCGGACACTAGGTGAGTGGCTGGGTGTTGGGTGTGTGTGTGGGTGTGGGTGCTGGGGTGTGTGTGTGGGTGCTGGGGGGAGGGGGGGGTGCTGGGTGTGCGTGTGTGGGTGTTGGGGGTGTGTGTGTGGGTGCTGGGGTGTGTGTGGGGGTGCTGGTGTGTGGGTGTGGGTGTGGGTGCTGGGGTGTGTGTGTGGGTGCTGGGGTGTGTGTGTGTGGGTGCTGGGGTGTGGTGTGTGTGTGTGGTTGCTGGGTGTGTGTGTGTGTGGGTGTTGTCGTGGTGGTGTGGGGGCTGGGTGTGTGTGGTGTGTGAGGTGCTGGGGTGTGTGTGTGTGGTGGGATGTGGGGTGTGTGTGTGGGTGCTGGGGTGTGTGTGTGTGTGGGTGCTGGGGTGTGTGTGTGGGTGCTGGGGTTAGTGGGTGGGTGCTGGGTGACAGTGTAGGGTGAAGGAGGATGCTTTCAGACCGTATGAATGCTGTAGGGCGGGCAGGAGGGTATTCACTGGTTGGCTGGTTCACACTGATAAAAACTCAGTGGTTTTCCAAGACTCTGGCAGACAAAATTTGGAAGATAGGAGCACGGCAGAGAAGACCAAATTTTGGCAAAAGTTTTTGTTAGTGTGAAGCATCCTTAGTTAGTTAGTTAGTTAGGTAAGCTTGGTGTGAGAGGGATAATGTAGTGAGGCAGATATGGCTGTGTTGTGGGGAAGGACTTAAAAGATTGTTTTGGGAAGCCATCAAGGGTACTAGTAACTTAGTGTTGATGGAATAAATCTTGTAACCTACTCATTTCCATCTTAACTCTCTTGATGTCACCCCGGCAGGCATCACCAACTTTGACTTGCTGGGTGACTTTGGCAAGATCAGTTGGCTCGGCAGCTTCTCGATTGTGCTCGGCTACAACGCTCTCTTCGCCTCCGCCGCCGCCTGGTGCCTCGTCAAGAAGTTCACGGCCACCATCAGGCACGAGATCTACATAAGGTGGGTGCTCGGATCCCCCCCCCCGGTCATGGTGGTGGTGTGAATGTTCAGCCGCGATTAACCCCTGGAGACCCACAACGTAATTTCCATTGTAATTTGGGTGCCATTAGACGATTTTTAGTGAATATAAGCAATGTTTTATAGCTATGACCTGTTTAGTATCCTTGTCCACTAACTCATTTGGTATATTCAGTTTCTTTTCGTAATTTTATGGCTAATGACAGACAATTTTTTATAGTAAAGGAAAGATCTGGGAGTGAAGGGGTTAATTATCATCTATGTAAACCCCTTGTCATGGTAGTGGTGTAAATTTTTAGTCGTGATTAATGCATGAAATAACCTATAGTCTATTTTTTTTTACCGAGGCGAAAATTCAATTCTATCTTAGGCTCTCTATCGTTATTCTATCTTATCTTATCCATGCTTACAATGATGCCTCTTTTTACCTGATAATATGGTCGACTGATTAAATACAGCTGAAATTATGAAGAAGTGTAGTATTCCCTTCTCCTGGCATCAAATATCATTCAGTAAGCAGCAAGGGGGCAGCATTTTTCACCTCGTTAAAAAAACCCCAGAGTAGCTATAGACATAGTTTTATTTTGCTTAATATTGTGATGACTTTAGGTTCAGTTTTATTATCATTAAGCTATATAGACTACATGGACAGTTACTTATTTTAATGCTATATACCGTACCGCAAATATGTTGTTTTTTTACTGCAAATTGAAGTACAGTAAAACCTCTCATATTGGGACTAATTGGGCCAAGGAGTGGTCCGAGTAATGCAAGGATCAGAATAATGGGGGGATTATATATGGGGGTATTTAGATATGTAAAAAAAAAAAAGTTAGGAAATTTCAACCCCTTAAAAAAAAAAAAAAAAAAAAAAAAAATAATAATAATAATAATAATAATAATAATAATAATAATAATAATAATAATAATAATAATAATAATAATAATAATAATAATAATAAAAAAAATCTTGGCTAGGAAATTTCAACCCCTAAAATAAAAAAGAAAGAAAAAAAGAGGAGGTCCAAATAATGTCAAAGTCCGAATAATGAGTGTCCGAATACGAGGTTTTACTGTCTATACACCTTTTTACAGTTTAATTCGCATCTATAAATAGCTGTCCATAAATAGCTACATAGATGATATTTGCTACATCTATATTTGCAAAATTAGTAGATACAAATATGTATTTTTATGCAATTTAATGACTAATATTAATCTTAAAATTACGTTGTCTCATTTGCTTAATAGTGTGATGGTTTTAGGTTCAAGTTGTTGGCGATGACGATGGTGAAGCGCGAGACCTTCAGGCTTCCCGCACATGTCATGAACACATGCAACATCAAAGAGGAGTGAAGTGGGTGAGAGAGGAAGGAAGAGAGGAGGAAGGGGAGTCGCACATCCACCTCCTCTCACTGTGCTCCCTCTCTAGGTGTTGCAAATACCCCAAGTGAGTGAAAATGAACAGAGTCTCATAAAGGATGTTGGCGGCACAGGAGACGGACGAGTGTTTTGTTGCCTGGAGTGAAAGAACACAAGAAAATAAGGAAGGACAAAATAAGGAAATAAGGAAAGACATAAGAAAATAAGGAAGAACATAAGAAAATAAGGAAGGACGAAATAAGGAAGGACACAAGAAAATAAGGAAGCTACAAGAGGCAGTGAGACCTACACGTGGTAGTTCCTGTTACTTAACACTACCTACATCCACTGACTACATCTACCATGACTGTGGCTTCGGTCCGGTAAGTGTGGGCGGGAGGAAGTGTTCAGCCAGACCCAAGGTAGTCGTAATATTTATTGATTGTGATAAGTTACGTGCATTCCCGTTTGCTCCGCCACAGAGGTTTGAGTGTTGTGTCGGTCGGGCTGAACTCTCCTCCCTGGCACACCTTCTTGACCCTTGCCGTCGGGACACTCTTGATTTGAGTGATTAAATGGATGTCCAAAATAAATTATGCAAAGAAAGAATGTCCATCCAGGGATTTGCACCAAGGGTTTTGCCAAGAAGAGGAGGAGGAAAGGAAGAAATATAAATAGATGAAGGAGGAAGAAGAAGAAGAGGAGGAAAGGAATAGGGGCCGGTGGATCCCTGGCCGAGTCTTGCATCTCCCTCCCTTCATTTCCCTGTGTTGTGGCGTCAGCTGTGTGCCGTGTGCTGCAATGCTGTGCTGTGCCGTGCTGCACCCCCCCCCTCCCCTAAGGAGCCCGGGCAGTGCATGTTCTGTCATTTTCATAATCACTGCTGAGCTCTGCAGTTGAAAGCCCCACAGAGGGTGAACTCCAGGATTTTTTGTCTTTGTGAGTCTGTAGTTACCAATCCACATTACACACACACACCACACACACAAAACAACACACCACACACACACACACACACACACACACACGAGTCTTGTAACCAAAGACTTTTATGCAAGTCTCTGTTGTCAATGTTTTCCAGTTCCTTCAAGGCACCCTTCCCTTCCTCGCCTCACCTGTGTATCTTTGCTCAAAGTCGTACAAGGTTGGTGTGTGCTGCTCTGGCCGGTGGTTGCGGGGTGTATGGTGCAGCTTCACTGTGGTGGTGTTGCAGAGTGAGGAACTTGTATTGCCACTGGGTGTAATTAATGGCTTTGTGGAGTGTCTGTGTGTAGATAGTGTATATAGGTGTACGTTGGAAAAGTTTATAAGTTTTAATTCATAGAAGGTGTGAGTTCATGATGTGTGAGTGTGAGCCGTAATCAATGAAACACCAGGACAGGCGTGGCGTCAGGACAGCAGGCGGTGTGTCACCGCCTGCTGTCTTCCCCCCAACACCTGCCGAGGTGATACCCAACCTCTGAAAAGTGTGCAGGATTTTCCTGCAACGGATGGATGTGGGAACAGTCTGATAGGAGAAGGTTCTCTCCAGAGCTCTGTGAAGAGCACTTGTAATGTTGCATATCTGGCAGTCAAAGTTTCTCACTGATGGGTGTAAACATTTCTTCCCGTGAGCAGCACAGGACCTTGGTGGTGTGCCCGGCGGCCACGGTGGGCTGGAAGGTGGGCTGCTTTATGACTGGCCTCGGCCCGTGTACGTGTTAAGGATGTATCATAAAAAGTTTAGTTTTATATCTTTATTTATACCATTGTTTGTGAATGAATCTTATGTTATTACTACCAAAGTGTTAAAATGCATTAGGATTAGTCAGCATGGGTTGTGGCGGCGGCGGCGGCCGTCGTGTGCTGCGCTGCTGCTGCCGGGAAGCGTTACTCGTGTACTCCTGGATGCTGGCCGGGCCGCCCGGCAATTATGTTTAAATCATATTGTGATACCGTGACTTGGAGGGACCACTCGGTATGGGCCCCTGGGGGTCACCTTCCCAGACTTTCCATACCTCTGTGTTATTTAGGATTTTGATACACTTTTTCAGTGTTTATTATTAGTATGTACTTAAAATATGTAGGTCATTTTCACAATCCTTTTGTCGAGTGGTCGTTTACTACTTTGGTCAGCAAGTGCAGTGGAGGCAGTGTGTGTGACGCCCGGCCAAGTCTAGGCCGCTGTGGCCAGGCCATCCTACTCGCACGTTGTTTATTGCACTATCTCAGGTTCATAATCATCATGTCAAAGCTCTAGGTGTAGGTCAGGCTGAAGCACAGTGTTTGCAGTGAGTGACAGGCAGACGGCCACCACAGCACTAGTGATGAGACGCCAGTCAGGGTGTGTACTAGCTCGGAAAGCCTCGCTCTCGGTTACCGTGGACAGGATGTGCACGAGAGAAAGCTTGGGCCACAAAGAACAAAGCATAAATCTGATCAAAGAGGAAGTCATTTAGTGTTTGGGATTAACAGTTTGCCTGGGTACATGAAAATCCCACAAACATCCCAAGAAGTGTCACGTGGAAGTAATTAGTGAATGTCCTTGTAATACTTATAAACAGGTACCAGGGTGTGTCCTGTGTGTGTGTGTTTTGTTACAATACAAGCAGATGTTGATTGCGTCAGAAGATGTCATTCAGAAGTCACAAGCTGTGTCTGCTTTGTCAGCCAGCCAGGCACACATTGTTAGGTAGCTCAGGAGTCTAAAGTTTAATCTGTCAACAGGAAGGAACATCATGTACAAAGCCATTTCACGGGGATATTTTCCGGCACCTTTTGGTATTTTGCTGCCAAGAGATGCCCGTAGTGGTGGCAAAAAAAAATCGCGTTTCGGCACACTCGGCAACGACCATCTTTTCCTAGGATCTTCCGGGACCCGCGACCAAACAAACACTATGGATCGTGCAAGCCGTCTGCTGTAGTGTTTGTTTGGTTTGGGTCCCGGAAGATGCCGGCAGAAGACGGTCGTAGCCGAAAAACCTTGTGCCGAAACGCTCATTTTTTTGCCACCACTGCGGGCATCTCTTGGCAGCAACATACCAAAAGATGCCAGAAAATATCCCTGTGTGACCCTGGCTTAAGGCTGCTGTAGTCGGATTTTGATACACTTTTTCAGTGTTTATTAGTATGTACTTAAAATATGTAGATTATTTTCACAATCTGCTCTTGGTGCCAAAATAGCATTATGTAGCTCTAGACTGTGAGAGCTGTCATCTGAGTTGTAGATTAGACCCAAACCAACCTGTTTAAATCTATAAGGGCAAGTAACTGACTGCTTGAATCAAAGTATTTATGTAACATCACATACACATGTTCATCTCAACTGTGGACCTAAAACTTGGATGTCTATATTTAGTGATTGTGCATTACTGTGGTGAAGAAGGATTGGTGTTCTTGAGGGTCAAGTATTAAGGCGCGGGAGCTGAAGGCGACGGCTGCGTCAGTTAGGAGCAAATCAGCGTCTTGTTTCCACGTTGAGTGTTGTTGTGTTGGATCTGTGACCTCGGAGTGATTTGTACCATTTATTTATGGGAATATTGTGTGCTTCTGATTCTTACAAAAGACTTGCCCTAGTCTTTTTGTAGGAGGTATTAGCACACAGCTACTCGCATAAATAGATGGTACAAATCACTCTAGGTCCGAGATCCAACACAACAACAACACTCAGCGTGGAAACAAGATGCTGGTTGCATCCTAACTGAAGCAGCCTTGAGAGTGAATATATACCTCCATATTTACCTGTCCCCCCCCCATTCTTACACCCCTTGGTGCGTCCCTGGTGAAGTGACTATAAATAAACTCATGCATATCATGTTGCTGGACCATTCAGCACACCCTTCGGCTGCTGTGTGGTGGTGTGCAGCAAGGTGGTCCCGTGGCCGCTACAGCCCGGCAGGACGCTGGCTGCTGTCCGCGCTGCTACAACCATCATCATCACCACCACTGTAAAGTTAGTTAATTAAATAAACTGTCTTTCTCTGTTCCTGCCTCTTAAAATACCATTATACCAAGACATTTGCTCCCTTTCATGCACTTTGTTCAGCCTCAACATTTGCAAACATTAACATCAGATTCTGCCCAGTCAGAGGCATTTTATAGCCAAGCTGGGCCAATTTTAGGTTTAGTTTTCATAATGAATGAACAATATTTTAACATGAAAATTAAATCAGCCATATATAATGTTACTATGGTTTGCTAAGTTTTAAGTTTAACTTGTCGTTACAAAAACAATCGGTAAGGAATGCAGTCTATAAAACAAGAGCTATTTGTGAAATGCCAAGATGCCCGTGGCAGCAAAGAACATAAAATAATAAGGAAGCTACAAGAGGCCGCGAGACCTACACGAGGTAGTTCCTGAAACATAAAAGTAACATATGTACTACTACGCTAACCCTAAAGGAACTAATAGTCAAGTCAACACTGGAGGAGAGATCTAGAAATAAAAAGTACTGTAGAATAACTACCTTCAAGAGCCAGGCGGGCGGCGTCACCTGAGCCCTGGGAGGCGGTGCAGCAGCGGCACCTGGCAGACGAAGGGCAGGGCGTCCCGGCACTGGAGGTCGTTCCAGCGCCCCTCGTACAGCGCCACACAGTCCTGGTCCCTCCTGCCACGCCGGTAGTTGTTGGGCTCCCCACGCTCCCAGTTACTGTACGTCAGCTTGGTCCCTGAAGAACCATCAAAGCAAATCACTGATAAAAACACATTTGTCACCCAACTCAACAAGTAACTAGTATAACGTAAAGCATTATTTCCTCATATTCCTCAACCTATCCATATTAATTTTTCTTATTTTCCTCCACCATCTAATTATCCTGAAGTCACACTTCACACTATCACACTCACGGTCACTGTCTGCCCAGCGCCACACGCCTTCCCTTTGGCGGTCCGTCAGGCCAATCCAGTAAGGTTCAGAGGTTTGGACGGCCACACTGACGGACTCTTCTTCCTCAAGGCTCTACAAGGAAGAGGATGCAGGGGAATAGAATAAGAGGAAAAGATACAAGTGAAGTAGAAGTCATGGCACCGACAGGGCATTCCTGTATCTTTCATAAACACTCTATTCCTATTTGTATGAGCCATCCCATAATTCAAATTGCCTATCATATGATTATTCAACTCCATCACACAAACAAACACACACAAACACATACACACACACACACCTTGAACACAGCCAGCCTTGCTCCGTCCTGTGCACAGCGTCTGCCGGCCTGCCACTGGCCTAGCCGGGGTCCCGGGAACACATGGAAGGCAAAGGTGCAGGCCATGGAGTAGCCGCTCGGCACTGTCCGGCACCGGGGCATCAGCGTTAGGTAATTAAATAAACTTTCTCTGTTCCTGCCTGTTCAAATACCATTATACCAAGACATTTGCTCCCTTATTATGAGTCACCAAGTCATCATGCAGTGTTTTCAAAGCAAAAGTTCATCATGAGCCAGTGTGTACAAGTGCCTCACCTAGGCTTGGCGTGAAGGCCGGGGGAGGCCTGCGGGAGTCGGCTGTCTTGGCCACAAACAGCTGAGCGCCGGGGGCTGGGGTGAGGGAGGCGGGGTGAGGCAGGCAGCGTAGCAGCTCACACCTGCCCTCACTGCCCTCACTGGTGCTGATGTTAGAAGTGGTGGCCTGCACAAAAACAGGGACTTCATCAGTACATGTGGGTGTCTCAGAGGGATCACAGCAAGGGAAGCACTGGATCATGCTACACCATAACCTCTCATCCAAAAACTCAGCATTAGCTAAACATTTCAACCATTTGCAAATTAATTAAATAAAAAATTTCTGACGAGTTATGAAAATGCAAGTTTTCTTCACAATTCAATTGATAACGTGTCGATATTCCTGGCAAGCACCACGCGGCCCCCCCCCCCCCTAGCTACGCCACTGGCTACAGCCGATCTGACGTTATATAAGTTAGAAAGATAACGAGGCAATTTTGCAGAGAGGACTAAACAACCTCAAATCACACGTAAGCTCTCCCTCCCTCTCACAGCGGCGCCGCCAGGACATGGTGACATGGGTGGCCAAGGCTGGACTAGTGTGGGGTGGCCAGGGCATAGCCATTATAAAGAAATGCTTGAATTTTCCTTAGACCTCTGACTCAGATCTGGCTGGGGGGCCAATGAGATTTGAGGGCTGGCCTGGCCCGTGGCCACCCCCTAGATCCACCACGGCCCACTCATTCCTCTCACTCTCTCTCCCACTCCCTCCCTTTCTCTCTTTATTACCTTATGTTGCAGAAATATGAAGAACAGCAACAAAATAAAGTGTTGTTTGGACAAAATTCATGTCCTACCTCCTCCCAGCTGCCTGCACACACACGTCTTTCTGCCTGCTGCCAGCTGCCTGCCCTGCACACACACCCTCCCTGAGCGCTGGCGCGCCCTCGACTGACGCTCGTTCCAGAATACTCAAGCAGATCAACTTGGTTCAACACTGCTTCGAAACACTAAACCTTTCCCTTATTTCCTTCCCACGCCCTGACCTGTTGGCCTTTGACTAATAATTATTGACTTGTAACGTTATCTAAGCCATGATTGTGTGATGTGTGTGAAATAAATGATTGTGTTGTGTGTGTGGGGGGGAATAGCCTATATATTTTTCATCTATGCATATTTCAAAATATTATATTTTTCATATATGCATATTTCAAAATATTATATTTTTCATCTATGCATATTTCAAAATATTATATTTTTCATCTATGCATATTTCAAAATATTATATTTTTCATATATGCATATTTCAAAATATTATATTTTTCATATATGCATATTTCAAAATATTATATTTTTCATATATGCATATTTCAAAATATTATATTTTTCATATATGCCATATTTCAAAATATTATATTTTTCAAATATGCCTATTTCAAAATATTACATTTTTCAAATATGCCTATTTCAAAATATTATATTTTTCAAATATGCCTATTTGAAAATATTATATTTTTCAAATATGCATATTTCAAAATATATTTTCATATCATTTTAATATTATATTTTCATATGCATATTTCAAAATATTATATTTTCAAATATGCATATTTCAAAATATATATTTTTCATATATGCATATTTCAAATATTATATTTCATATATGCTTTCAAAATATTATATTTTCATATATGATATTTCAAAATATTATATTTTTCAAATATGCCTATTTCAAAATATTACATTTTTCAAATATGCATATTTCAAAATATTATATTTTTACATAGCATATTCAATGATTATATTTCCATATATGGCATATTCCAAAATATTATATTTCATGATTGCATATTTCAAATAATTATATTTCATATAGCATATGCTCAAAATTATATTTCTCATATATGGCATATTCAAAAATTATATTTCTCAATATGCATATTCACAATATTATATTTTTCTATATCATTTTCAATCAGTATCATTTTTCATAAGCATATTCAAAATATACTGTTTTCATATATGGCCTATTCAATTTATTTTTCAATATGGCCTATTCAATATTACATGTTCAAATGCCTATTTCAAAATATTATATTTTGCAATATGCCATTCAAATATTACATTTTCAAAGCCTTCAAATATTATATTTTAAAGCCTATTTGAAATATTACATTTTCAAATATGCATTTCTCAATAGCATTTGAAATATAATTTCTAAATATCATATTCAAAACTAATATTTCAAATACTGCATGTATATAATTTTCAAAATATTATATTTTTCATATATGTATATTTCAAAATATAATATTTTTCAAATATGCATATATCAAAATATTATATTTTTCAAATATGCATAGAGTATTAGAATTGAGTTAAGATTTACGACAGCCGTCAGTGAGGTTATGAGGCCAGGGCACATCCCCCCACACACACCTTGCCTTGGAGAGTAGCAGGAGGCCGCCACACAAAGGCTCGACAGCGCTCAACCGTTGCAGCGAAGCACAGCCTCCCACACTGAGCCCGGGTGACGGCCGTGGTGTTGGCGGCCGAGGGGGGCGGCGCCGCGTCCTGAGACACAGCCAGGAAGGTGGTGGTGGCTGATACAGTCTTTGCCACTGCCAGCATCATCAGCAGCACCACTGTGGCCTGTGTCTGCTGTGGCACCATTGTTGTTGTCCTGTGGGGGGATGTGGCTTTAGAGGGAGGAAGGGGAGCTATATAAGATAGTGATAGTGACAGGCACAGGAATGAGGAGAGATCTTCAAGCTCTCATCTCCTATATCTTGAAGCTTGACATCATTATTACTATGCCTACTGAAGCCTAACAGGGGATTCTGAAGACTACCAATCCAAGGAACTAGGAACAGGAACCTGCACTGCACACCATTACAAAAAGTTACAATTGGGTTGATTTAAGTACAGTACACCGGTAAAAAATTACGGTGAGGTTATTTTATGGTTCTATGTATGGCTTTATATCAAAGGGTAGTCCCTTGTACGATGTAGTTAGTGTAGCAGGTCCTGCGTGTCCAAAAAGTGTCTCATACCATTGCAAACCCTGACCTGAGTGTTGGTGCAGTGGCCCGGACCCAAGACTGAGCCTCAAGCCACCCTACACACTGCATCCACACCTTACTCACCAAGACTCCCACCACATTTTAAGTCATTGCCATTATATCTTTGCATGTGCCTCTAGTGCCTGTGGCCGTCCATGAGGGTTTGGTGTTTTAAGCCCGCTGGGACCATTGGAGGGCTGTGATGGTTGGCCCTCGCCCCTGGTGGCACGATCAGGATTTGTATAGTGGTGCCTGTTGAGGCTCATGCCTCATATACTTTGTATATCTAGGATGTGTAACCTACAAGTTGTATAGAATATGTGTGGGAACATACTGCTGTGTTTTTGTAAGTCCCACACGTGTGGGAGGCGCCTTAGGCATGAGTAAAGGGCCAATTGTCCCAGGCCCTTCCACAGAAAATATAAATAAATTTACTAAAACATTTAACAATTGAAAATATTCCTATGTAAGACATATTGATATCATGAATCACCCTGTATAAGCGCCCCCCCATACACACAAAAAGCCGACCTCATATTGGATATTTTACCTTGTGAGCCAAGCAGCACCTGCCCTGCATGTAGCAGTGACCCTGCTGCCAGGGTTACTGATGAAGGTGCTGGGTACTGGGTACACATTGGCGGCATCAGTGCTGGTCACCGCCACGGCTACTCACTGCTGCTACACAACACTACATACTTTTACATGAACAGGCTCACAGCTTTAAGTATGTTGTGTAGGTTGTTGGATCAGCCATTGTTACATACACACTAACCACTACATAACAGCTAGCTAAGTTGTGTTCTTGTAATGTGTCTCACCAAAGAATGGAGGGTAAAAAGTTTAGAATTATACCAGTCTTACAATGGTAAATGAAACTATATTCTGATAAACTATTGATGAGTTGCTAATCAATAGGGTGACCTTTCTTGTCGCAAATCACTATTCTCTGGTTCCTGAGTGAGGGTCAATAGGGAGGGTCAGGTCAATAGGGAGTTTTCATAGGAGGATAGACAATTAGAGGATGCAATGTTCATGATACCTTATTTATTCAGTCCCAATTTTAATCCCTTTGTCAATAGGGAGCTTTTCGTCAATAGGGAGTTTTTAGTTAATAGGGAGTTTTTCGTCAATAGGGAGTTTTTCGTCAATAGTGTTTAGTTAATAGGGAGTTTTTCGTCAATAGGGAGTTTTTCGTTAATAGGGAGTTTTTAGTCAATAGGGAGTCATTAATCAATATGTCAATAAGTCAATAGGGAGTTTTAAAAGGAGGCTAGACAATTTCAAGCGAAAGCCCACTAGCGAAATGTTGCCATGTTTTAAAGGTTATGCGGAAGTGGATTAATACTACAGTATTCTGAGCAAAAAATAATATAGAAAACGCAAGTGGTAACGGCGGTAGCGACCGCGCAGTTTCGTCCATTATAACCAAAAATAATATAGAAAACTCAGGTGGTAACAGGCGGTAACGACCACGCAGTTTTCGTCCATTATAACCCGAGCTTCACTCGCTGCTGTCACCATGCAAACAGACCCAGGTAATCAATACACAGGGAGAAGTCACCTTGGGCCGGCGTGTCCCGCCCCCCGCCTCACCGTCACAGCAGCCTCTCCTCACCGTCCCGCGGGGCACACATGGCCTGCACACGCTGTATGGCCGCTCTGTTGTCACTCTGGGCGAGGGCCACCAGGGCCATGCCTGCAGGAAACCCATGACAGTGGCGGGGGCGTCGTGGTGCGGCGCCTCAGCTGTCACGGCGGCGTGTTGTTATTGTGCCGCGGCGGAGCGGGGGGGGACGAGGCCCGACCTGCGCCCTGCACGTCACTTGTTTTTGCCGATTTGATACCACCACAATAACTGCACGCAAGCGTTTACTAGAGTATATAATACTATTTGAGGCACTTGTTAAAACATTAATCAGAGAAGCACGTGTTATCTGTAACCCTCGTCAAGACAAGATAGGGATGCCAGTGCAGGGCAGCCTGTCAGCTGTGGCTACTTCAAGCACAAGTCACTACAGTGTTGCTCGACAGGAAGGAGAGTATTGATTTATCCTGCACCTGTTTTGATCCAGCGACAGGTTATAGAAATATTTTTCTTTATTTACAAGGCCGCTCATTAATTAAATACTTGACAAGCTATATGGCTTTCTGCATGGGCACCACTTCTGCCAAACGCACGCGACCATGCATGTAGAAATGTTTTTAAAATCTTTATCGCCACGACAACACGGCCGGAGAGCAAACTGGGTTCATTTAATGTTAGCTAAAACTTGGAGGGATGGCTCATCGGGACAGCCATGCTACATTATCAAGCAAATTGTACATATATACGTCTGTACACTGCAGCAAGTTCACGGAAACACACACACTCCATTGTTTCAGCGTCACTTCCTTTATCATCCCGGATATCCCGTGACCTTAACCCAACCCTCATTATCATTTACTTCCATGACCATTATATTCACTACTACACTTGGTTCACGGAGACCCTCACGCGTCATGTTCGAGAAGGTGGCGGGGCTAAACATACAGTCACAGTCCACAGACGACAAATCATCGCTGCCGGCGGATTTGAAACGCGATAGTAATTTCGAGCACGTGCTCGCGGCGGCCACGGTGAAGAAGTCTCCCCATGATTACATCACGGGTGACCGCCAGGACACATGTCACGCTTTCCTGCTGTTATTCCAAGGCAACCAATGACAAGCAAGGTGACGCAGCAGCAATACAGCATTTATCAGCCAGGGTTCTTAATTAGCTTGTAAGCAATCCAAGCAGGATGAACAAGCGGCCGGGAGGAGCGAAAAAGTGGGGAAGCAACTTGCAAGGAAACTCACGATGACTGCTTATGTTATGAGGGAGGAAAAAAAAAATCAAAAATAAAGACTTCAGAGGTTGCTTTTAGCTTCAAGGGGCGGTGTGCGGACTCCCTAGAAAACAGAGATCCCCACACCTCGCAGGCGACCCCCCCCCATGGCGCACCTCTTGAGGTGAGGCGACGCGCTGGTCTCGGCTTCTCCCCAGTCACTGCCTGCCAGCCACGGCCACTACCTTGAAGAAGACGATGAGGACGAAGAGGCTTAAGAAGGACCGTGGGTCCTCTTCCGGGGTAAAAACCCCGGAAGAGGACCCACGGGCCACGGCCACCACTGCTTTCTGTGCAGATTGAGCTGTTGGCTGCGCCACCCAATACGGACGTACAGGCGTACCCTACGTACGCTGCCGCCACAGATCGGACCTTCAAAGTTTCGGTCTGTGTGCACGCAAATCCCTGCTTCAATAAGGATGCTACACTACGCGCCAAAAGATTGTTCGCCGCATCATAATAGACGCTCCCATAAGGGAATTTTGAAAAGGTACTCTATAGCAGCCTAGTGACTTCCGAGAGAGATATCCTACATATGGCAGCATGTTTAAAGCACGGGCAGTCCATCAAGACCGTTGAGGAATGTTCAGATGCCACTTGTCAATTATAGACGAAGCATTTTGAAAAGGATCGCCTCACTGCCCGCGAGTAATTTGAACAGACGTGCGTTGGTATAACTATCATTATTTTCATAATGGGTGGCAAGAAAGACCTAACAAAGGAGAAAATTAAAGTTATTGTGACTCTACACAAGGCAGAGAGGCCAGAGGAAGAAATATCAAGGATTGTGGGTGTTACGAGGAAATATGTGATGAAGTGGGTGAAGTTTCGTGAACGTGGCGGCGTGGCGACACCGTAACATAAAGAAGTGGCCACAGCGAGGATGTAAATGTCATATCGTAATAATTTTCTTGCTCTTATTTGAGGATGGGCATCCACTTGACGTTTCATGACATTTACGGTGCTTGCTGATGTTTTACATCCTCGCTGTGGCCACTTCTTTATGTTACGGTGTCGCCACCCCGCCACGTTCACGAAACTCTCCACTCACTTCATCACACATTTCCTCGTAACACCCACAATCCTTGATATTTCTTCCTCTGCCCTCTCTGCCTTGTGTAGTCACAATAACTTTAATTTGCTCCTTTGTTAGGTCTTTCTTGCCACCCATTATGAAAATAATGATAGTTATACCAACGCGCGTCTGTTCAAATTACTCTCGGGGAGTGAGGCGATCCTTTTCAAAATGCTTCGTCTATAATTGGCAAGTGGCATCTGAACATTCCTCAACGGTCTTGATGGACTGCCCGTGCTTTAAACATGCTGCCATATGTAGGATATCTCTCTCGGAAGTCACTAGGCTGCTATAGAGTACATTTTCAAAATTTCCTTATGGGAGCGTCTGTTATGATGCGGCGAACAATATTTTGGCGCGTAGTGTACAATAAACTATGAACTCAGAAAGGACTTCTTCAAGGTCTTCTGCGTCCTGTACCAATTACTGAGGATCGATTGCAACCAGACTAGCAGATTGCAATGCCAAAAACCAGTGTTCCTCATCCTGAAATTATGAGGAGGTCGGCGAAAGGCCCACGCACAGTCACAGCGCGAGTATCCACTCCAGCAGATCTCTTTGAGGGCCGGGCAGCGAGGGCAAGGTGCTTGCCCACTCGTTGCTGATTAGAATTCACGGTTAATTGTTTTAAGTTCTGAAAAATGCACAACCCGTATTCAGTCATTTGATTTCGCATCCTTGTGGAACGCTATCACGAGTTTCGACATCGTGTGCTTGCAGCCTTTGCAGAGCTCAAGAAGATGGTGATTCTCGCCTGATCCTCCTATTACTGCATTACTCTCCTGAAACTTGGCAGTGGCCTCGAAAATTCCTGCGCGGATGGCTGGCCTACGCGCCGGCATCTACTGCTTCCCAGCAGTGAAGATTTTTCAGTTATTTATATCTTTACCACTGACATCTAAACACGATTTCAACTGAAATCGTGAAAAACATAATGTTATATGGAGTTTTATTGCATTCTTTTCTTTTAAACTAATGCCGCCAGGGAAGACGCCGAGCCATGTTGAAGAAATAACTCATTTGGACTTTCTCTGCTTATTGAGGAAGCATGACTAGACCCCAGGCTGACCCCTCCCGAAGCGACGAGACACTTTGGAACGCTATCGGCAGCAGTGGCCGAGCCTGTGCTCCAAGTATCCATCTGACTGCAGCAAATGATCAGTGTGCGAGATATTCCCCTCCACACTCCCCACTACCACAATGCGTTGCCGAAAGAATAACTAGCATATCGTTACAATTACTCATTCATGAATATTACCAGCGAAACTTCAACACTCGGGAATGACATGTTAAATTTGAAGCGCACTGATTTCAGAAAGTTGCCGTGACGTCAGAAAGAAAAGCGGACACGGCAAGGTCCTTCAAGCGTCAAGGTCACCCCTTACAGCCAATGGTCTTGTGCCTTAATGGCCTTGTTCCACACCCACCCTACTCGTGTAAATCAACCACGGCCTGATCACGCAATCTCCAGCCGTTACTCTCCTAAAAAGAACTTGAGAAAGAGAGAGAGAGCAGGCGAGCTCTTACAGCAAGAGCTCGCTTTAGCCACAATGCTGACAAAATATTTACAACACAGAGAGAGAGAATCTTTTCTAATAGGAAATAAATATGATTCATCGAAGATAATTGTCACTTTAAGACATTTAAAACTTACAACTATTAAATAAAAAATATATAAAACGATAAAAGATTGTCCTGCCTGGCCAGGTAGGCGACATGCTGATAAATGTAACACGTCCAGTACGTAGGCAGTGCTGCGTCTGTTCTCCCTGAACCAGACAACACTCGCTCTTCCCGGAGGCTGACGCGCTATGAACGACCACCACAACACAGCGGCAAGGCCAAGGCAGAAACACAAAAACCACACACGCATTTTTACATATTTGGATAACATCTCATAACTTCCTTTCAGCTTTCTTTAATTTTTCGGTATCTTTCTCTTTAGTGTATGTGTGCTTACTGAAAAACCGTAACTACTCGTTTTGAAGCTTCTCTCCCATACTACACACGGTCACCACGCTGTAAAACGTTATCTTGTAAGAAAAGAAAGATGAAAAAGACCACGAAGGCAATTCATGAAGCAGGTACACCATTAGCTACATAGACGTCAGTGGTATAAAGTACAAGGTATCTGAATGCTTGCCATCCCCCCCCCTCCCTCACACCCCGGCAACTTTTCATTATTCTTGTCCCTGGAGTTCAGACACAATTCATATTTCAACTATCTGCAATTCTAAGCAATCACTTCAAGGGGGGAGGTTGTTACTCCCCTCCTCCTCTACTAAGACCTAAGGGTCACTATAAACCACAGGTCAGGTCACACTAGTCACACAGATAGGTTTGTTTGGCTTCCAGCGCAGTACTTGTTTTCAATAAATTCTTCTATTTCTAGTGAAGCTTATGATACAGGATACAACAGGATACAACGCTTCCCACAACTCTGCTAACACACACCACTCACTCGGCCTACTCTAAACTCTTCCATTTCAAGACGCACCATGAAGAAAAAAAAAAAAAAAAAAAAAAAAATTTCTTCATGAATATACCTTTTTTTTCAATCAGGTGTAATGTATTTAATTTCCTGTTGCAATAATTTTGCGGTCCGAAACGGCCACCTCTTGCTCGCGAGGCGGAGTGTGACGTGACGCAATGAGAACCTTGACTCTGGGCATGGCAGTCTTCATGACAAATGGCCGCCCCGTCCCGCCCACCTTGACTTCCCCGCCAGCTACTGCGTTGACACCCGGCTGACGGTGACCAGCGGGCCCACACATGAAGGGTAAGAATACAGTGCCAGTGACCGAGGCAGTGCTTGCCTTGTGACGGAGGCTTCAGCGTTAGTGTGAGAGTTGCAGCGTGAAGAATGGTCCGCACAGACGCGCTGCATCCAAGCAACAAGGAAAACAGCACAAATACGCTTGGCTTGGCGGGAGGCATTTCCCAAGTGGATTCAGAGTTGGTCAAATTTGTCCTTTGCCCTCCTCGGGTCATCCCTGTCTTAGAGGTACCTTATCGGCGTGGTAATAAGGCCGGTTGTTATCAAGCTAACACCTGCCGTGGGGCGCCGTCCTGTGTGACACATGCATGCACAGGTCCCTCCCTCACGCCCCTCCCCGTCACCACCACACAAACAAGGTCCTGTGAATCGTTCCTTTTTCTTTCCAAGCACCGTGCACACAAACAGTCGTGACCACAGAGTTAAAGATGTAACTCTGTGGTCGGGAGGAAGCAGTCGAAGCACCGCGCGGGGCGGCACAACGCGGCAACACTCGCCTCACTCACTCCGCTTCAAAGAATTTTTTTTTTTATTTATACAGGGGGAACAAAAATGGAAGTGGTTTGAGGGCGACTTGATTGATTGATTTAATGCCTAAAAAGGTGAATGTGCCAGACATCAGAGGTCATATGGCACTATGGCAAAGCATATAAAGGGTCAGGGTTAAAGAATAATAGTGAAACGATGAGGGAAGGGGAAAGAACGGAATGTTACAGCAGGATGGTTAGATCAGATGTAGGATGTGGATTTGTTGGAGGAAGGTTACATTGTCCAGGGAGAAGGAGGGGGATTCCGGGAGAAGGTCCGCAAGACAGGGAGGTCGGGAAAGGGAGGACAAGTGAGGGAAGGAACTGGAACGGGCAGTAGTAAGATGGGGGCAGGATATTAGGACATGTTGGACAGTGAGAGGAACTTGTCTTGCAATCGCCAATTTTTCACCTCCTAACACGACGTCAACACACTGTATTGCCGCGTTTTTCCCAACATAACATGGGTCGTGCTTTCTTCTCACTATCGAGTGAAGAGAGAAGTCACGCTTCATTGTTCCACCAGCCTACAAACGCCTGCCCGAACACGAGAAGGGAGCCAAAACTACACCCAAATCTCCGGCATTTCCCGTCAGGCGGAAAGCTAAAATAAAGTTTTGTATTCTTTTCAAGCGGAATTTTCACCCAAACAAATTCGTGGTTGTCGGGATCGCGGTCGTCACGGCTACCGTCAACACAAGTTACAACAGTCGCCAGGCGCCATATATTACACATTTTAGCATCACTACAGACCTGTATGTGCCACTGAAGACAGGTGCATAATATAACCTACTCGGCATGCCTCTTCAGTGGCACATACACGTCTGTAGTGATGCTTTAGTGGTGAAATTCGTAATATATGGCGCCTGGCGACATTAGTGCAGTGGCGACTATAGTTATTAACGGTAGTACAAAAAACTACAAATGGTGTCTTCGCGGCGGTGCACAGCGAGGCAACGAAATGCGAGAAAAAAGGAAAAAATCGTGAAGGGAGAGCGTGCTACAAAACTGTTGCCAGGCTCACCGGGGAGGGAGCGGTGGAGGCACAACCCGCCTCAGCCACTGCCTGTGCGGGACTGACGCAGTGACGCCAAACTTCTTGTGTCATTTAAATGTTGTGCCTTTTAACTTCTGCTTCCTGTTTTGCCGCACATTTCTTTTTATCATATTTTATATTTCTTTATGTTCATCCACATTTCTTATTATCTTCTTCGTTGTGAGGGATACAGAGAACAGAACTATCTTGTTGACACCTACACTAACATTCTATACCTTGACAAGATAAAATAAGAATGAAATAAGCCCATTTCATGCTCTCCTTTATTAGACGTGGTGTTGCTGACAGTGATGCAGCGAGGGAGGCTACTGTTAAGTCATCAAGGGTGCGTGGAGCTTACTAAAACTTAGAGCTAGGGGGGGTAAAGAGAGAGAGAGAGAGAGAGAGAGAGAGAGAGAGAGAGAGAGAGAGAGAGAGAGAGAGAGAGAGAGAGAGAGAGAAAAAAAAGCCTCTATTTAGAGATAATGGCCTCTATTTATCCTTAACTGTAAATTCTACAGACTGATAAAATTAGAATTAACCTCTTAATTCTGTTATGATTAATATAATAATAATAATAATCATGGTAAAATCAGTAATGATATGCCCTTCATCTATAATAATTATAGAAATTATGATAACTATACTTGCCACATTAACACCTAACTATTCTAGATGTCTTATCTGTTAATGGTTATCTAGGTAATGGCTATGGCTGTACCTCACATTGTTCCCTATACATTCCTTAGGGCTAGGGTCGGGGACGGGGACAGGGCAGAGGGACCAAGGAACAGAGAAGAGACATGATACTCTTCTATCTTCCTTGAAATATCTTCCTTGACAGGGAGGGGGTCACACTGTTCCTTGAGGCCCGCTGAGGAGAGCCTGTGGTAGGAAGGACAGGTGTTCAGGTGGCGTCCTCCCGGCTCTCGATGTAGCGGATCTGCACCAAGGCGTTGCTGCCGAAGGAGAGGTCTGTCATGCGCGTCCAGTCCGTCTGTCCCAACACAAAGCCTCGGTCCCGCGCCGCAGCCTGCTTCTTGCCCTCCTCGATGTCCGCCCACCTAACCTGCAGCACCAGTCACCTCGTTATCACTGCACCACTAAGGCTCTGCTGTTATGGTACATTATCACACGCCACTACCACCAGGGATGTCATGCACACTTACCGGGGTCAGGTCACCTCTCCTGAGTCAGCCACACCCCTGGGTTACACTGGGGAGGGAGGCACCCACTCCTCATTTAAGTCTGATATCTAGCACAGTCTTGTCCCAACCCGAGTAAGGCAAGGGTGGTGGTGATGGAGGGCATTCATTGCTCCTCCCACGGGATGACTTCTCAAACATGCCCCAAGTACCTGACTAGCTATTGGCACCGGGTGTTTGGGCAGCAGGGTGGCCAGTAACACGCCTGCTGCTGCCCCTGCTAGGCACAGTGTTCAGGTGCAGGCTGGGTAGGCTCAGCAGGAGCAGGGAGGGTGGCTGTGCGATGCCTAGGTAAGCTGTCTTTGCTGAAAAACCACACACCTCCCCGCATCCCCCCCCCCAGTGTACCCCAAGGTCATGTTGACACACACACATACATAGCAGGCTACACACACACACACACACACACATATACCCCCCCCCCAAAAAAAAAAAAAAAAAAAATATCTTGTGGTACAAATGACAGTTGGGGATTTTCTTTGTGACCAACTTCACCCGTGTTGCTGCACTGTTTTACTGCTGTTACTGCTGTTACTTGATGTTCTTTATGTGGCAGTAGATCTCTCATGGTGATGTGAAGGTGGCAAATAACGACATTTTGTAATGTTGTTTGTTTGCTTGTATTCCAAACTCTCCATGGCTCTGACACCTCGGCCCTCCAGGAGCTTCCCCCGAGGGCCCGGCCGTGGCACACCGATGCCTCCCTTCTTCCCACAGCTGGTACAACTTCCCAAAAGGGTGAACTGTAGTCAATCACTTCTTCTATCTATCAAAACGCACACCTTGGCTTTCCCAGCAGTTGTTCTGAGGTTCCTTCTCTTACAAACACTATCAAAATTCATCCACCACCCTGTGCAGCTTGTCTTCAGTGGCAGGCAACACATGATATCCCAATCCCCCCCACACACACACACACACACAAATCTGTCATTCTCTCCAGGCAGCACATGTGTAGTCAACAGAGTGTCTGGCAGCGTTGTCACAAGGCACTGGAGAATACAAAGGCAAACAAAATGCGTCTTGGTACTCACCCTCTTCTTGCCGGGTTGAACTACCTTGGAGTCATAATCCTTGGAGAGTTGGAGCCAGTCCTCGATGGAGCGCGCGCCGCGCATCTTCTTCTTGGCGCCCTTCACGCCGTCAAGTTTGTCTGCAGCGCCGCGGGAGGAGGAGGAGGGGGGAGAGGGGAGAGACACACACTGTTAAACACGACCCATGACTTCATATTGTTGTGTGTTTTGTGAAGTGAGGTGTAGTCAAGAGCATTCAAGAGTCAATGACATGCCGTATGCCTGATGGTGTTCAGACATGACACAGTGGGTGCAGAACACGCCAGCTGTCCACCCTCCTGTCATCAGCAGTGTTTCTCAGGGCAAGTTTCACATTGACATGACAGACAGTGTGAGGCTGAGCGCCATCATCACAGCCACTGGGAGGGTGAGTGTTGTGAGGATTTCCAAACATGATCTTGCACTTGGTCTCCACTACTCGGCTGGCTTGGCACTCTCAATAATATCTTACGATTTTTTATACTTTTTTTTTTATACATAATTTTAGATAATTAATATGAATTTTGTTTTTGTTTGTCATGCAATAAAGCACCTTAATGCTGCGTTGCTTACTTGCTGCCGACTCGTGTATGAAATGCAGTTTGTCAATGTGTAGTTAGTTGGCAGCTGACGTGTAGTGAAAGTAGTAATGGGAGGTAATGAGGATGTAGGAGAAACCTCAAACTGCGGCCTTTATCTTTGTCTTAATGCACGTATGATTGACTCTTGATTGCACGAGAGAGAGAGAGGAGAGAGAGAGAGAGAGAGAGAGAGAGGAGAGAGAGGAGACGAGAGGACGAGAGAGGAGAGAGAGAGAGAGAGAGAGAGAGAGAGAGAGAGAGAGAGAGAGAGAGAGTTTCATAAATTCTAAGAAAATGTGTTATCCTTAAATACATTTTGCCAGTCATATAAACCTTTACTGATCAACCTGAAGGTAAGGACTAACATAAAGCATGATAGGAGAAAAAGGCTGTTAGGCAGAAGGACACACACACACACACACACACACACATGTTTTTAGAGCAAAGATTCACCAAATGAGCTAGGAGACGAGTATTTCCCGTATATCACAACTAGGGCGCGCACACACACACACACACAGAGGTCTCCAGCCAAGGCCTGATAGATGGTCGTGGCGTTGAGGGGGCGGGACAAATGGGTGGCAGATGGCCTGGATAAAGGGCAGACAATGGTGACTGTGACTGTTGTAAAAGGGTTGGCAAGACTTTAGGTGTCTATGTGTGTTGGTAGCAGTGTGTGTGTGTGTGTGTGTGTGTGTGTGTGTGTGTGTGTGTGTGTGTGTGTGTGTGTGCGTGTGCGTGTGCGTGTGCGTGTGCGTGTGTGCGTGTGCAGGAAGACAGTGTTGCGCCACCGTTATGTTATGTGTTGTGTATTTTCATGATGTGGTTTGACCTTTGACCTTTGACACTCCATTACAATGACCTAACATTTCAGTTTCTACTGCAGGTCATGATAATACTTTTGAATGCATCTGGTTCATTGTTTCAGTCTGACTTGAAGCCTGTGGTGTAGCAGCCGGGCATAGTATTAATCTTTATATTCTTATGTTCGTATGTCATTGTCTGTCACCACATGCAGCCATTCATGAGTCTGGAGGTCACACAAAGGTCACGCCCAAGGCAAATATGACAAACTAAGAAAAAGGACAACATTTGGGGTTTGTCGGGGGAGCCTTCACTTGCCCTACAACCACAACAAAAGAAACAGAAAGAAAACCAGGACCATGCGATGCACAAGACCACCACCACCACACTAAAACCTCCAACCAGGAAGCCTTCAATACAGTGTGAGGCTCAATCAAGGCTGAGTTCATGGCTCAACACTTGTCCTGACATGTTCCCGGGGCTGCCACTCTAGTATTGTCCAGTGCCGGGCCGGGGCTGCCACTCTGGCTAATAGTTTGAAATATTCATTTATAAAAAATATAATATTTTGAAATATTCATTTATAAAAAAATAATATTTTGAAATATTCATTTATAAAAAATAAATATTTATAAATATGCATATATGAAAAATAAATATTTATAAATATGTATATATGAAAAATTTAATATTTTGAAATATGCATAGATGGAAAATAAAATATTTATAAATATGTATATGAAAAATTTAATATTTTGAAACATGCAATTTTTTTTTATGCATATATGAAAAATATAATATTTTGAAATATGCATATATGAAAAATATAATATTTTGAAATATGCATATATGAAAAATATAATATTTTGATATATGCATAATATGAAAAATATAGTATTTTGAATATAAATATTTTTTGGTGGGCCCCGGCCTCCCCTAGTACCCGTGCCTCCCCGGCCACGCCCTGCCGGCCCCAGAACGGGTGTCTTGGACGATTGAGCAAATTTC
>JACEEZ010010017.1:290000-345000 GCA_016584305.1 Chionoecetes opilio | reverse complement strand
CTAGTTGTCCAGTCTTCTCTCAAAACTCCCTATCGTCTCTGCACTAACGACCGGATGCATTAGTCTCTTCCTATCCTTTACCACCCTATTTGTAAGCCATTTCTCCCTCTCTCTTTTTCTAAGTCTACGTTTGTCAAGTTTGAGTCCATGACTTCTTGTTCTATCCTGATGACTAACTCTAAGAATCATTCCTACATCTTTTTTGATCCCTTCATCCACTGAATCCCTTCCATCAGATCGCCTCTCACGTGAATGTAAGAGAGAGAAAGAAAGATAAAAAATAAAAAATAAAGATAAAAAATAAATAAAAAAGAAAAAAGATAAAAAAGAAAAAAGAAAAAGAAAGAAAAAAAGAGAAAAAGAAAAAGAAAGAAAAAAAAAGAAAGAAAGAAAAAAGAAAGATAATTTGAAGTACAGAATACGAATGACAAGACAAATAGTGAAAAAAACTGACTTGATGAACCAAGATAATGAAGATTTACAACACACACACACACACACACACACACACACACAGGCCCGTACCGAGAGTCAAGGCGGTAGAGCGACGAACGACGAACGGCAGACCTTCGCTTACCATAAGAGGGCTTTGTTTTGGCAGGAAGAGCAGCGAGGAAGGCCGGCACCAAGACACGAGGGTTCCCGCGCCTTCGTGCCGGCCTTCCTCCGTCTTGGCTGCTCGTCGTTCCAAAACAAAGCCCTCTTATGGTAACCTTCCTCAGTCGACGAAGGTTGTCGCTCGCCCTTCATGGGATTCTCGGTATGGGCCACAATAATTAGCAATACATTATATATGTATTGCTAATTGAATTGATTGTGAGAAGGAGGAGAAGGAGGAGGAGGAGGAGGAGGAGAAGGAGGTGGTAAATGCACGTGACTTCATCTTCCTATCCAGGTAAACACACACACACACACACACACATAATCACGACAACAAGATCTGAGAAGTATGGAGAAATCGTGTGGTGTCCTGGCAAAGAAAAAAATATTAAGAAATTCCAAAGACCACCAAGGATAGCAAATAAGATGGCGCCTGAATTGAAAGAGGTAACCTTCGCGGCAACACCAAGAAGAAATAAAATTGCCAACACTTGAAAAAAGAAGAGAAAGGGGACGTAATTACTGTTTATAAACTGATAAATGACTTGAGAGAGAGAGAGAGAGAGAGAGAGAAGAGAGAGAGAGAGAGGAAAAGAGAGAGAGAGAGAGAGAGAGAGAGAGAGAGAGAGAGAGAGAGAGAGGAGAGAGAGAGAGAGAGAGAGAGAGAGAGAGAGAGAGAGGAGAGAGAGAGAGAGAGAGAGAGAGAGAGAGAGAGAGAGAAGGAGAGAGAGAGAGAGAGAGAGAGAGAGAGAGAGAGTAATTGTGTAGGAGTACCGGGTGGGATTTAAACCTTACCCTACATAACACTATAGTCGCCAGTCACACGCCACTGCACTAATGTCGCCAGGCACAATATATTACAAATTTTAGCATCGGATTTGAACCTTAGCACAGAGCGTCTTGGCCCTCGCTGTACGGTGATTAACCCCTTCAACCCAGAACGTAATTTCCATTGTAATTTGGGTGCCTAAGACAATTTTTAGTGACTATAAGCAATATTTTATAGCTATGACCTGTTTAGTATCCTTGACGACTAACTCATTTGATATATTCAGCTACTTTTCGCAATTTTATGGCTAACAGACAATTTTATATAGCAAACTGCTACACAATTTGTCATATGTGATTATATGACTTTGAATAAGTTGACACACAAGACCTGCTATTAGGTAGAGAAAGAGGCTGGCTATTTGGGAAGACACAAGGATAAGTTGAGAAGAGGAAGATGTTTGAATAATACAAAGAAGTACAGTTTTGTGCCTAGGAGTACAGATGCCGGGAAGAGCAGGAGGCAGAAAGTGTGCATCAATTTAGGGAAAAACTTGGTAAGTATAAATATGGAGACAGGTCCAAACAAGTATAGCTCAGGCCCTGTATACTACTAGGTGAACACACACACACACACACACACACACACACACACACACACCACAGTTAACAGACACCAATACTGATAACTGGCATTCGAACAGCATAATTAGAAGACTAGAAATAATGCTGCCATCATTAACAACAGTGTGAGCTTAAGCCGACAGTTGTTAATGATGAATAAAGGATAGAGGAATAAAATACAAAGGCTAGACTCCGGCCTGGTAGTGTGAGAGTCCTGGGAGTGTGAGTCCTGGGAGTGCGCTTCCCACTGTCTTGCTGAGCTTATAACAACACAAGGGTAAAGACAAATACTATGTGACGACAACTTTATTGATGCAAAGACGTCAATATCCGGAGGAAGAGAGGAGGAGGAGAGGAAGGAGGGAGGGAGGGAGGGAGGTCTACCCCACCACCACACTAAGGGACTCCCAGGGGCATGCACGGGCCATGGCAGGGGTGTAGTGCCCCCTCTTGACAAGTGTCTGTGTGTGTGTGTGTATTATAGTCACCCAGTCTTGCTATATGGATCATGCGCTGAACTCTTGATTGCCAGCCGCTACACTTGCAGAAAGAGCTTAGAGCTCATCAAGACTGATTTTTGGCTGAGGCTGGGACCTCACACACCACACACACCCTATCCCTGGCTTAAGGGGGACAGTAACTGCATCATAATCAGTGAAAAACCCTGGCAGTCTTGAACAGGCTTGAACCAATGACTGGGGAGGGGCAGGCTGGACGTGACTGCTGAGTGGCCGGGGCAGTGTGTGTGTGTGTGAACCCTCCTTCTTGTTGTGCCTGGCATTGCCACCGAGGCACTGCTGCCCCTCCCCCCTCACAGCCCCCCCAGCACCCCCTCCTCCTCGACCTGGCTTAGGACATCCTGCAAGCCTTCCACCGATTTTTTTTAAATTATTATTATTTTTTAAAGATAATTTCACAACTTTCAATGTCATCATTGAAATAACACTATGAATGTGGCAAAAAGGCAGGATCAGTGCAGCTTCTCTTCACTAAATAACATTAAGTTTTTTTGCTTGTTGCCAAACAGGTGTGAACACAAGTTGTCAATGAGAATCAGTAATGTACAATACAGCAAAATCTCAACTAATGTACCTACAGGTTGCCCATCACTAATCCCCCAGCCACGGGACCTCGGGACTGCCTGATTTTCGAAATGTCCGGATTATTGATGTTTTGTGCCCCGACTCTCTGTGTGCCGTCTATATTGTAACAGAAAATTGAAACAGAAAGACCCAATGCCGTACATTTCACAAACACTTTGCACAGACACACCACTATCAAGTTTTTTTAACAGTTCAACTTTCTCTGCGACGGACAACGAGCGATGTTTGCATTTTACACCACTTCTTTTATTCGCCGAATCCATGACGGGGCTAGACGGCAGCAGATTTTAACAATTACGGCAAATAAATGAGAAGGAATGCCCGTTTGCTGTCGGAAGGTGAGCATACGGCTGATTCTGGGTACAGCGCCATCAAAACAATCGGCGCCTCCCGAAAACAGTGGCGCCAACCCGGGAAATTTGAAACTGCGCTCCGAAATTCATGCCGGAAAACTGATGGCACCGGAATATTGATTGCCGGATTATTGATGAGCAACCTGTATATCCCTAACACTATACCATGTGTGTGTGTGTGTGTGTGTGTGTGTGTGTGTGTGTGTGTGTGTGTGTGTGTGTTGTGGTGTGTGTGTGTGTGTGTGTGTGTGTGTGTGTGTGTATTTACCTAGTTGTAACATACAGGAAAAGAGCTATGCTCGTGTGTGTGTGTGTGTGTGTGCATGCAGTTTGAGAGTGGCAGCCTTGCCTGTCATGCTGTAGTGTGGTGAGCACCGCCACCGCCAGACACACACACACAGGCTTGCGCCGCCACACTCCCCACTCTCTACAGGGTTTTGTAATCTTTAAAGTCCTCTTCGGGTTGACAAATTACCCCGATGATACGACTAGGATCTAAAATTCTGCAGACAGTTGCAGTTGATCTGATGAGACAATGGTCAGTCTCCCAGACCTGTGGTCCCACTGCCTGCCATTGCCACTGCCTGCCATTGTCCTGCACTGAAGGCATACAAGTATTTCTGTACATTTTCTTCCATCACATTCCTGGTCCATCGGAGGCTGGAAACATTATTTTCCTTCAAACCAGATCTTTCTACAAATTCTTCTGAAATTTCAAGTCTTCTCTTCAAATATTCCATGAACCAAAATCCCCACAACAAGGTCCTCTAAGCGGTCCCGCCCCCTTCGTGGCTCGGGGATTCCCCCGGCAGTGTTGTCACAGAGGTCGTGGGACACGGCCACTGCAACATTGTCTTGGCAGCATGTGCAGCACACAGTCGCAGAGCACAGCACAGGCTCGCAGCCCCTCCGAGCAGCAAGACAGCCCCGTCACGGCTCCCAACAGCAAGCTGTCCGAACACTCACGGCTCATCTTGCAGGCGAGAGTGTTGCGTCTGTGGCGATGGCAAGGCTCACTCCCCGGGCTGCTGTGTTCTGGGCGTGGCCGCACACTTGGGCTGAGGTCATCTTCAATCTTGCGTGCTTGTCAAAACAGCATCACAAGCGCAACAAAACTAAGATTGTGTTGTGCTGTTCTTTCTGTTTGCACACGCATGCACGCACACACACACGCACACACACACACCACACACAGGAGCTTGTGGAATGCTTGTCTGAACATGATGCTTCACTTCCTTACTAATCAAGGAAGAATTAATATAACTGACCAAGGTCACCGTGTGTCCAATGCACACACGTACAAGTAAGTGCACACACACACACACACACACACACACACATACACCTCCGCACCACAAAAAAGAGAGCCATGTAAAGGATGGGGTGCCAGGCACTCCCTGTAGTTGCGGCACCGAGCCTCTTGGGGACAACACAACATTCAGTAATTGTTGACTCTGGATTCTGGACACAATTCCTCCGACGTGTGGCTACCAGGCTGTGTCATGTCTCCACCAACACTGTAACACCAGTGGCTACCAGGCTGTGTCATGTCTCCACCAACACTGTAACACCAGTGGCTACCAGGCTGTGTCATGTCTCCACCAACACTGTAACACCAGGCTGAGAGTGTGGGTTGGAATGGCTGGCTGGTTTGGAGAACATGCTATGCAATATCAACATGACTTACACCTACTAATGCCCTAACACTTGACTGTCATTATCATTCTATCTCTAAAGAAAGAAACCAAAAGCCAGAAAAAGTGTAGTCCTGTGATGGGCCACGGGTGCCACAGGCCACACAGGCCACAGCACATACACAGGCGCCGCCCTCAAGGTGAAAACAAAAACACTGCATTCCAGCACAACCAACACAGCTGTGAGGACACACGCGCTACTGTGCCAAAGCTGTGTGCTGCTGCGCCACAGTCTGGGCAGTGCTTGTACACCACCATGATCAGGCCAGTCTGAGTGCCACAAGGCTTCCTTCTGACTACAGATTCCTTTTCTGGGGTATCTGTGCTAGGCTTTTCCCACCTCTGCCATGCTGCATAGACCCCCTGGCACCAGGATGGCCCACTACGGCCCTCCCCCGACCCCGGCCATCACCCCAGGGGGCACGAGGGCGGCCGCCGTGAACCTCGCCGCGGCCTCTAGTACTTACATCATGGGAGGGTTTTGAGCCCCTGGTGCTGGCGATGCCTTTGTCACGTACCTTGAGGAAAGTCTCCTGCTCGGACGATTCTTCCTCCTCCTCCCCATTTTCATTGTTCTTCTTGTTCTTGTCCCCTTGGGTTCCCTCAGCGGAGGATGGTTCCATCGAGTCCTCCATCTCCACCTGCAGGACACGGGACACAGCAGGGTGAGGCCACACACCACACAGGCACACGGCCACACGGCCACACACCACCACACAGGCACACGGCCACACACCACCACACAGGCACAAGCCACACACCACCACACAGGCACACGGCCACACACCACCACACAGGCACACGGCCACACACCACCACACAGGCACACGGCCACACACCACCACACAGGCACATGGCCACACACACCACACAGGCACACCACCACACATGCACACGGCCACACACCACCACACATGCACACCACCACACACCACCACACAGGCACACGGCCACACACCACCACACAGGCACACGGCCACACACCACCACACATGCACACCACCACACCACCACACAGGCACACGGCCACACACCACCACACAGGCACACGGCCACACACCACCACACATGCACACCACCACACACCACCACACATGCACACGGCCACACACCACCACACATGCACACCACCACACAGGCACACGGCCACACACCACCACACAGGCACACGGCCACACACCACCACACAGGCACACGGCCACACACCACCACACAGGCACACCACCACACATGCACACGGCCACACACCACCACACATGCACACGGCCACACACCACCACACATGCACACCACCACACCACCACACAGGCACACGGCCACACACCACCACACAGGCACACGGCCACACACCACCACACAGGCACACGGCCACACACCACCACACATGCACACCACCACACCACCACACAGGCACACGGCCACACACCACCACACAGGCACACGGCCACACACCACCACACAGGCACACGGCCACACACCACCACACAGGCACACGGCCACACACCACCACACATGCACACCACCACACCACCACCTACGCCTCTCATCTGTTACTAACGAGTCCAGCAATCCCGGGAAACTCAAACCTCCTAAGGAAACTTTACCTCCCTAAATCCTCTCTTAGCATTCTAGAGGCTACATTGACACCAGAACCCACCCCCCACACTCACACCATCACCTCACCTCACCCATCCCACACACCACCACCCACCCACACCATCACCTCACCCACACACCTCACACCCTACACCCACCCACCAGCCCTCACACCTCACCCCACCCACCCACCATCACCACACCCACACCATCAACTAACACCCACCCAACACACCCACACCATCACCCACCCACCTAACACACCCACACCATCACCCACCCAACACACCCACCATCACCATCCCCACTCTCACCTCCTCTATGGCAGCGTCCTGGGCTAGGGGTGTCAGGTCAACCTTGGTGATGCTTGGAGGCGTGTGTTCCCAGCCGGCAATGATGCGGGCGATGTAGTCCTTGGAGTGGTTGTGGGTGTTGCGGCGGAGACACACACTCTGGTCCACCTCAAGCTCCCCAATGTACACCTGGGCGGAGGAGACGGGGTGCAGGGGTTTGATTAGTGGCATTACAGTCTATTTTCTTAACGAGGTAAAAATTCCATTCTATCTTAACCCCTTGAGACCCAGAACGTAATTTCCATTGTAATTTGAGTACCATTAGACAATTTTTAGTGACTATAAGCAATGTTTTATAGCTATGTCCTGTTTAGTATCCTTGTCCACTAACTCATTTGGTATATTCAGTGACTTTTTGTTATTTTATGGCTCGACAACAGACAATTTTTTATAGCAAAGGAAAGATCTGGGCGTGAAGGGGTTAAGGTCTCATGGTTAAAATGATGCCTGTGTTTACCTGATACTAGGGTTAACTATCATAAAATACAGCTGACATTTAGAAGAACTGATTTTTTGCCTCATTAAAAAAAATAGGCTACAGTTAAAAGCCTTAAGTTTATCATTCTCTCGTACTTCATTTTCGTCCTTAGTTAAGCTTTCGTCAGTTTTGCTTTACGCCAAATGACAGCCCTTGAACTACTTCATATTTACTTCTCTATACATGTTGCACGTATCTGCCATAGTTTTTTAGTTATTGAAAAAAAAACCGTGATTTAAAAAAAAACCAAGGCATACTTGCAAACCCTTGCAAGGCTCCTTGCAAAATTTGCAATATTTTTTTAAAAATAGATTTGCTTGAAAATTAGTTCCCAGCAGTTTTCGGGCATGCTGAACACGAATCTGTTGTCAGTTTTCAGTTACAATGATTAGAAGTCCCTATTTCAGCCAATTCACAATGACATGATACTTCCAGATATTCCTTAAAAATCCAAATTAGACAAAACTTACTACAAGACATACAAATATGTTACAATATAAGAGTCCACATATCACCCCCACCACCACCACCCCACCCCCAGTCCACCCCTCGCCTGCCACCCACCTCAAAGCCCTGTTTCTTAGCGTAGGAGACGATCTCTGAGAAGTGGGAGACGCGGTTATTCACGCAGTCCACAATGATGAAGGGGAAGAAGCCGTCCGCCACCTGCTTCTTGAAGGACTTGATCAGGGACGTGCGGTAGGAGTCCTCAAGCTCGGGCTCAAACTCGTACTCCATGATCTGTGCCGCGGAGGAAGAAGAAAACGAGATTACAAAGAGTACCGTTACCGTTACAAAACCACCACCGTAACAAAACCACCACCATCACAAAACCACCACCATAACAAAACCACCACCATTACAAAACCACCACCATCACAAAACCACCACCATAACAAAACCACCCCCATAACAAAACCACCACCATTCAAAACCACACCATCACAAAACCACCACCATACAAAACCACCACCATTACAAACCACCACCATAACAAAACCACCACCATCACAAAAACCACCACCATAACACAACCACCACCATACAAACCACCACCATTACAAAACCACCACCATTACAAAACCACCACCATAACAAAACCACCACCATTAAAAAACCACCACCATTACAAAACCACCCCATAACAAAACCACCACCATTACAAAACCACCCCCAAATTTACAAAACCACCACCATTACAAACCACCACCATTACAAAACCACCACCATAACAAAACCACCACCATTACAAAACCACCACCATACAAAACCACCACCATCAACAAAACCACCACCATAACAAACCACCACCATTAAAAAACCCAAACCACCATTACAAAACCACCACCATACAAAACCACCACCATTACAAAACCACCACCATTACAAAACCACCACCATTACAAAACCACCAACCATAACAAAACCACACCATTAACAAAACCACCCCCAAATACAAAACCACCACCATTACAAAACCACCACCATTACAAAACCACCACCATAACAAAACCACCACCATACAAAACCACCACCATTACAAAAACCACCACCATAACAAAACCACCACCATTACAAAACCACCACCATTTACAAAAACCACCATTACAAAACCACCACCAAATTTACAAAAACCACCACCATAACAAAACCACCACCATTACAAAACCACCACCATTACAAAACCACCACCATCACAAAACCACCACCATAACAAAACCACCACCATACAAACCACCACCATTACAAAACCACCACCATAACAAAACCACCACCATTACAAAACCACCACCATTACAAAACCACCACCATTACAAAACCACCACCATAACAAAACCACCACCATTACAAAACCACCACCATTACAAAACCACCACCATTACAAAACCACCACCATTACAAAACCACCACCATAACAAAACCACCACCATTACAAAACCACCACCATTACAAAACCACCACCATAACAAAACCACCACCATAACAAAACCACCACCATTACAAAACCACCACCATAACAAACCCCCACCAATACAAAACCACCACCATAACAAAACCACCACCTTTACAAAACCACCACCTTTAACAAACCACCACCATTACAAAACCACCACCATACAAAACCACCACCATAACAAAACCACCACCATAACAAACCACCACCATAACAAAACCACCACCATTACAAAACCACCCCCATACAAACACCACCATTACAAACCACCACCATACAAACCACCCCATCACAAAACCACCACCTTACAAAACCCCCCACCATCACAAAACCCCCATTAAAAAAACCACCACCATAACAAAACCACCACTTTACAAAACCCCCACCATTAAAAACCACCACCATTAAAAAACCACCACCATAACAAAACCACCACATTACAAAAACCACCACCATAAAAAAACCCCCCACCATTACAAAACCACCACCATAAACAAAACCCCCCACCATAAAAAAACCACCCCCAATAAACAAAACCACCACCAATACAAAACCACCACCATTACAAAACCACCACCATTACAAAACCACCACCATTACAAAACCACCACCATTACAAAACAAGTCTCCGCTGTACCCACCTTGGTTTTGACGCGGCGGCCGGTCTCCGCATCCTTGGTCATTTTCTCCGTCTCCACCATGAAGTAGTCGTCCAGGCACAGAATACGCGGCACGGAGCCTCCATTCTCCACCTCGCGGTCCTGGGGTGAGGGATGAAGGGAGGGGTGAGGGGTGGAGGTTATGGGGGTGATGGGTGAAGGTTATGGGGTGATGGGTAACATAAGTCATTGTGCTGAAGGTGAAATGGTTTATAGTCATGATATTAATCTCCAATAATAGCTGGCTTTATCTCTTCCTACCAAGGCCATGTTCTCTGATCTACACGGCCACATCCTATCATGCATATAGCAAACACCCTCACATTCCTGACCAGCCCGGCCTCCCGCCACGGCCCGGCAGCCTGGTCAACACCCCGGCCCTCACACCCACCTTGATCATCCTGGCCACAGTGGTCTTGCCGGCCCCTGGTGGCCCCCTCAGGATGATGACAATCTTGGGTGGCCTCATGAAGCGGCCCGGCACACACACCAGGTCATCGATGGTTACAGTGTCTCCCTCCTCCTCCACCTCCACCTCTGTCTGCTGGGGTGTCGGCAGCAGTGGCGGGGGGCTGGGGGCTCGGGGGCCATGGTCTGCTCTTGGGGCCGGGGAGCCGTGGAGGGGTGAACGGTCCCTCTCACGCTCCATTCGGTCCCTGAGATGGTGCTGAGGGGCCCAGGGGGGTGCTCGGCTGTCCTCTCTGTCTCCCCTCAGGTGGTAGTCCTGGGGGAAGGGGGTGTCCGGCCCATCATACATCTGGGGGGGAGGGGAGCAGTGAGGGGGAGGGGAGGAGTGAGGGGGGGAGGGGAGCAGTGAGGGGGAGGGGAGGAGTGAGGGGGTGGGGAGGAGCAGTGAGGGGGAGAGGAGCAGTGAGGGGGAGGGGAGGAGGGGTGAGGGGAGCAGAGGGGGAGAGGAGGAGGAATGAGGGGAGCAGTGAGGGGGTGAGGGGAGCAGAGGGGGTGAGGGGAGCAGTGAGGGGGTGAGGGGAGCAGAGGGGGTGAGGGGAGCAGTGAGAGGGTGAGGGGAGGGGTGAGGGGAGGGGTGAGGGGAGCAGTGAGGGGTGCGAGCAAAACTGCAGAGTCCAGCAAACTGCACAATACACACCTTATTCTACCAAGGATCATTATCAGTCTAGCACTACTTGGTCCTGCACCCACCACACCACCACCCCTGCTACTGACCTGCCGGTGTGGTGGTTCATGCCGCGGGGGGTAGGGTGACCTCTCGCTGGACGGAGGTCCTCGGCCTGACAAGACGGAGGGAAGGAGGAGAAATAAAGACGTTGAACGGCCGAGACACGCCACATCAATAACAATATCAACACAAATATTCCTGATATCACAAACACATTGATCAAAGGATAGTTGAAGTCAATGCTTTAAATCCTCCATGTTGAGGCAGCCACCAGGCAACAGTGGCTGCCTCATGTTTATGTGGCACAGCGCCGGCAACATGGCTATGTGGCACAGGGTCGGCAACATGTCTATGTGGCACAGGGTCGGCAACATGTCTATGTGGCACAGGGCTGGCAACATGAGGATTGAGGATAATGAGCTGTGGTCTTTTAAGAAAGCCGCCGGTTTGTGAGCCAGACCAGAATGGCTGCACACAGTGTCAGGGCAGGAGCCTGTGTGGTGTCAGGGCAGGAGCCTGTGTGGTGTCAGGGCAGGAGCCTGTGTGGTGTCAGGGCAGGAGCCTGTGTGGTGTCAGGGCAGGAGCCTGTGTGGTGTCAGGGCAGGAGCCTGTGTGGTGTTAGGGCAGGAGCCTGTGTGGTGTTAGGGCAGGAGCCTGTGTGGTGTTAGGGCAGGAGCCTGTGTGGTGTTAGGGCAGGAGCCTGTGTGGTGTTAGGGCAGGAGCCTGTGTGGTGTTAGGGCAGGAGCCTGTGTGGTGTTAGGGCAGGAGCCTGTGTGGTGTTAGGGCAGGAGCCTGTGTGGTGTTAGGGCAGGAGCCTGTGTGGTGTTAGGGCAGGAGCCTGTGTGGTGTTAGGGCAGGAGCCTGTGTGGTGTCAGGGCAGGAGCCTGTGTGGTGTCAGGGCAGGAGCCTGTATGGTGTTAGGGCAGGAGCCTGTGTGGTGTTAGGGCAGGAGCCTGTGTGGTGTCAGGGCAGGAGCCTGTGTGGTGTCAGGGCAGGAGCCTGTGTGGTGTTAGGGCAGGAGCCTGTGTGGTGTTAGGGCAGGAGCCTGTGTGGTGTTAGGGCAGGAGCCTGTGTGGTGTTAGGGCAGGAGCCTGTGTGGTGTTAGGGCAGGAGCCTGTGTGGTGTTAGGGCAGGAGCCTGTGTGCTGTCAGGGCAGGAGCCTGTGTGTGTCAGGGCAGGAGCCTGTGTGGTGTTAGGGCAGGAGCCTGTGTGGTGTTAGGGCAGGAGCCTGTGTGGTGTTAGGGCAGGAGCCTGTGTGGTGTTAGGGCAGGAGCCTGTGTGGTGTGAGGGCAGGAGCCTGTGTGGTGTTCAGGGCAGGAGCCTGTGTGGTGTCAGGGCAGGAGCCTGTGTGGTGTCAGGGCAGGAGCCTGTGTGGTGTCAGGGCAGGAGCCTGTGTGGTGTCAGGGCAGGAGCCTGTGTGGTGTTTAGGGCAGGAGCCTGTGTGGTGTCAGGGCAGGAGCCTGTGTGGTGTTAGGGCAGGAGCCTGTGTGGTGTTAGGGCAGGAGCCTGTGTGGTGTTAGGGCAGGAGCCTGTGTGGTGTTAGGGCAGGAGCCTGTGTGGTGTTAGGGCAGGAGCCTGTGTGGTGTTAGGGCAGGAGCCTGTGTGGTGTTAGGGCAGGAGCCTGTGTGGTGTTAGGGCAGGAGCCTGTGTGGTGTTAGGGCAGGAGCCTGTGTGGTGTTAGGGCAGGAGCCTGTGTGGTGTTAGGGCAGGAGCCTGTGTGGTGTTAGGGCAGGAGCCTGTGTGGTGTCCGGGCAGGAGCCTGTGTGGTGTCCGGGCAGGAGCCTGTGTGGTGTAGGGCAGGAGCCTGTGTGGTGTTAGGGCAGGAGCCTGTGTGGTGTTAGGGCAGGAGCCTGTGTGGTGTTAGGGCAGGAGCCTGTGTGGTGTAGGGCAGGAGCCTGTGTGGTGTCAGGGCAGGAGCCTGTGTGGTGTTAGGGCAGGAGCCTGTGTGGTGTTAGGGCAGGAGCCTGTGTGGTGTTAGGGCAGGAGCCTGTGTGGTGTTAGGGCAGGAGCCTGTGTGGTGTTAGGGCAGGAGCCTGTGTGGTGTTAGGGCAGGAGCCTGTGTGGTGTAGGGCAGGAGCCTGTGTGGTGTCAGGGCAGGAGCCTGTGTGGTGTCAGGGCAGGAGCCTGTGTGGTGTAGGGCAGGAGCCTCTGTGGTGTTAGGGCAGGAGCCTGTGTGGTGTTAGGGCAGGAGCCTGTGTGGTGTTAGGGCAGGAGCCTGTGTGGTGTTAGGGCAGGAGCCTGTGTGGTGTTAGGGCAGGAGCCTGTGTGGTGTTAGGGCAGGAGCCTGTGTGGTGTTAGGGCAGGAGCCTGTGTGGTGTTAGGGCAGGAGCCTGTGTGGTGTTAGGGCAGGAGCCTGTGTGGTGTTAGGGCAGGAGCCTGTGTGGTGTTAGGGCAGGAGCCTGTGTGGTGTTAGGGCAGGAGCCTGTGTGGTGTTAGGGCAGGAGCCTGTGTGGTGTCAGGGCAGGAGCCTGTGTGGTGTCAGGGCAGGAGCCTGTGTGGTGTCAGGGCAGGAGCCTGTGTGGTGTTAGGGCAGGAGCCTGTGTGGTGTTAGGGCAGGAGCCTGTGTGGTGTTAGGGCAGGAGCCTGTGTGGTGTTAGGGCAGGAGCCTGTGTGGTGTTAGGGCAGGAGCCTGTGTGGTGTTAGGGCAGGAGCCTGTGTGGTGTTTGGGCAGGAGCCTGTGTGGTGTTAGGGCAGGAGCCTGTGTGGTGTTAGGGCAGGAGCCTGTGTGGTGTTAGGGCAGGAGCCTGTGTGGTGTTAGGGCAGGAGCCTGTGTGGTGTTAGGGCAGGAGCCTGTGTGGTGTAGGGCAGGAGCCTGTGTGGTGTCAGGGCAGGAGCCTGTGTGGTGTTAGGGCAGGAGCCTGTGTGGTGTTAGGGCAGGAGCCTGTGTGGTGTTAGGGCAGGAGCCTGTGTGGTGTTAGGGCAGGAGCCTGTGTGGTGTTAGGGCAGGAGCCTGTGTGGTGTTAGGGCAGGAGCCTGTGTGGTGTTAGGGCAGGAGCCTGTGTGGTGTTAGGGCAGGAGCCTGTGTGGTGTTAGGGCAGGAGCCTGTGTGGTGTTAGGGCAGGAGCCTGTGTGGTGTGAGGGCAGGAGCCTGTGTGGTGTCAGGGCAGGAGCCTGTGTGGTGTTAGGGCAGGAGCCTGTGTGGTGTTAGGGCAGGAGCCTGTGTGGTGTTAGGGCAGGAGCCTGTGTGGTGTTAGGGCAGGAGCCTGTGTGGTGTTAGGGCAGGAGCCTGTGTGGTGTCAGGGCAGGAGCCTGTGTGGTGTTAGGGCAGGAGCCTGTGTGGTGTTAGGGCAGGAACCTGTGTGGTGTTAGGGCAGGAGCCTGTGTGGTGTCAGGGCAGGAGCCTGTGTGGTGTCAGGGCAGGAGCCTGTGTGGTGTTAGGGCAGGAGCCTGTGTGGTGTTAGGGCAGGAGCCTGTGTGGTGTTAGGGCAGGAGCCTGTGTGGTGTAGGGCAGGAGCCTGTGTGGTGTTAGGGCAGGAGCCTGTGTGGTGTTAGGGCAGGAGGCCTGTGTGGTGTTAGGGCAGGAGCCTGTGTGGTGTTAGGCAGGACCTGTGTGGTGTTAGGGCAGGAGCCTGTGTGGTGTCAGGGCAGGAGCCTGTGTGGTGTCAGGGCAGGAGCCTGTGTGGTGCATGGCCGCTGAGCCTCACCTCTCTGGCTGGAGCCGTGGCCGTAGTCCACCACGGCTGGCTGGTCCGGCCCGCCGGGGGGAGGCTCCCTTCTCGGGGGGAGGCTCTCCTTCTCGGGTGGCCCGTAGGGGTCCCAGCGGTCCCTGGGGTAAGGGGAGTAGGGATCGTCGGGGTGAGGCGGTGGGTAGGGGTCGCGGTCCCTGGGTCGGTAGGGGTCGGGGTGGGGGTCGCGGAAGCGGTCGTCGTGGCGGTCGTCGTGGCGGTCGCCGTAGGGGTCGCGGTGACGGTCCTGGTCGTAACGGTCGTAGTAGTCTTTGTAATAGGGGTCGTCGCGTGGTGGACGGTAGGGGTCGTCCCTCGCGTCATCATAAGGGTCCCAGCGCGGCCTCGGGGGCCCCTGGTCGTCGGGGTACGGGTGACCCATCGGGGGGCGGCCCGGGTAGCGGGAGTCACGGTCGTCCATAAACCCACGTGGCGCGCCTCGGGGGGGATACCCCGGGGGCCCATAGGGGTCATCCTCCAGCCTGCAGGGAGAGAGAGGAAGATCAATAGATGAGGTAAACTTACCACATCCTTGCACTTACAGGTACATTATTGATATGCATATCTTTTTATTGATATGCATATCTTTTTGTATAACTTGAGACAAATGTTGCTTTTGTTCCATGACAAGGCCTTCCCAGAGCAGCCACTCCCCCCTCAAGCCACACACTCACCACAACACTTTTAACACTTCAAACAATTAGAGAAAGATTAGACTTAGTTTCTGCATATAAACTAATGACTTTGAATAAGTTGACACACAAGACCTGCTATTAGGTAGAGAAAGAGGCTGGCTATTTGAAGACACAAGGATAAGTTGAGAAGAGGAAGACGTTTGAATAACACAAAGAAGTACAGTTTTGTGCCTAGGAGGTCTGGAAGAGAAGGAGGCAGAAAGTATGCATCAATTTAGGGAAAAACTTGTCCACTAACTAATTTGGTATATTCAGTTACTTTTTGTAATTTTATGGCTCGACAACAGACAATTTTTTATAGCAAAGGAAAGATCTGGGTGTGAAGGGGTTACTAGAAGGAAAACAGATTTTTTGTTATTAATAGAAGGAATTTTTTTTTTTTTTTATCAATAGAAGGAAATTTTTGTTGTTGTTGATAATAGAAGGAAAAAATAATTTTTGTTATTAATAGAAGGAAAAGAGATTTTTTATTGATAGAAGGAAGAGATTTTTTGTTATTAATAGAAGCAAAAGATTTTTTGTTATTAACCCTTAACAAGCTGAGGGTATGCTTTATACACCTAAGCCCTGGGCGAAGGGTAGGCTCATTTTGACGACCCTTGCAAAAATCGATAAAAACTACATCAGCGTGTAGGGAATGTTGTAGCGCACCCGGCCATATATATTTGACCCCCCAAAATATGTCTGGGGGGGCGGGGGGCGGTCTGTAGTTGAAAAATGTGGCGCGAACTGCATCGTATGGGTGTCGCGCGGCGAGATTTCCCGGGCGAATATCCGCCCGTATACGCTATGGGTTAGAGCGTAATATCGCGCATATCTCGTATATCTCGCATGCGCTCTCGCATATGCTCTCGCATATCTCGAGTTGCCATGTTGTACTACACGCACACCAATTTGTAGCCGCCTGGGTTAAAGCCCGCGGTTTTGGTATGCCTTTAAAAACCCCGCTCTTAAGAGGCCACCCGCAGCCCACCAGAGAAACCTCTTAAGAGTCCACCCGCCCATGGGTTAATAGAAAGAAGAGATTTTTTATTATTAATAGAAGGAATTTTTTTTTTTTATTAATAGAAGGAAGATTTTTTGTTGATAATTATATAGAAGGAAAAGAAATTTTTTGTTGATAATTGAAGGGAGAGATTTTTTGTTGAATAATATATGAAGATCCAAAAGTCATGAGTGAAATTCTAAATAAACAATTCATTAGTAAATACAACTAGGTAAACACAGACACTCACCTGGGCGGCCCTCCCCTGCCTCGGTCTGGGTACCCTGGGGAGGAGTTCCACCTGCCGTCCCTCTCCCACTCCTCGCGGCCTCCCGGGGACTGTGGGCCCTGCAGGAGGAAGGTGGCTGTTGCTAAGTCTGTCTTCCTTATAATGACAGCATACTTATAAGTCTGTCTCCCTTATAATGACAGGATACTTATAAGTCTGTCTCCCTTATAATGACAGGATGCAAGCCAAGGTATAGACAACAGACATGAAAATATTGCTGCCTGCACTGCGCTCGTGTCTTCCTTGAGGAGAAACAGCAAGCCCCGTCAGGAACAACATTCCTGCACCTTCTGGTAATACGCCTCAGGGATCCAGTTGTAGGCCACCAGTGATGACAACACAGCACTTGTCACCCCTCTCACCCCCACCACTCCCTGTCACCCCATCCATCTACCTCCCCACCCCTGTCACCCCACCACTCCCTGTCACCCACACACCTCTCCAGCCCCACCACTCCCTGTCACCCCACCATGCTCCCCTTCCTCCACCCCTCTCCTGCCCCACCACTCCCTGTCACCCCACCATGCACCCCTTCCTCCACCCCTCTCCAGCCCCACCACTCCCTGTCACCCCACCATGCACCCCTTCCTCCACCCCTCCAGCCCCACACTCCTGTCACCACCATGCACCCCTTCCTCCACCCCTCTCCAGCCCCACCACTCCCTGTCACCCCTTCCTCCACCCCTCTCCAGCCCCACCACTCCCTGTCACCCCCAGCCCACCACTCCTGTCACCCCCTCACCTTCCTCCACCCTCTCCAGCCCACACCATGCACCCCTCCCACCCTCTCCAGCCCCACCACTCCTGTCACCCCTTCCTCCACCCCTCTCCAGCCCCACCACTCCCTGTCACCCCTCCTCCACCCTCCCTGTCCACCCCACCATGCACCCCTTCCTCCACCCCTCTCCAGCCCCACCACCATGCACCCCTTCCTCCACCCCTCTCCAGCCCCACCACTCCCTGTCACCCCCTCCCCTCTCCACCCCTCTCCAGCCCCACCACTCCCTGTCACCCCACCATGCACCCCTTCCTCCACCCCTCTCCAGCCCCACCACTCCCTGTCACCCCACCATGCACCCCTTCCTCCACCCCTCTCCAGCCCCACCACTCCCTGTCACCCCTTCCTCCACCCCTCTCCAGCCCCACCACTCCCTGTCACCCCACCATGCACCCCTTCCTCCACCCCTCTCCAGCCCCACCACTCCCTGTCACCCCACCATGCACCCCTTCCTCCACCCCACCACTCACCGGTCTCTCCCCTCGGAACTCTGGCCACGGGGAATCTCGCCATGGGTCTCCAGGCTCTCCCCTCGGGGGCTCTCCAAATTCTGGCCGTCCGGGGCCCCCCAAGTCAGGGCGTCCGGGGCCCCCCAAGTCAGGGCGTCCGGGGCCCCCTAAGTCAGGGCGTCCGGGGCCCCCTAGACCTGGGCGACCGGGGCCCCCTAAGTCAGGGCGTCCGGGGCCCCCTAAGTCAGGGCGTCCGGGGCCCCCTAGACCTGGGCGACCGGGGCCCCCTAGGTCAGGGCGACCGGGGCCCCCTAGACCTGGGCGACCGGGGCCCCCTAGGTCAGGGCGACCGGGGCCCCCTAGGTCAGGGCGACCGGGGCCCCCTAGGTCAGGACGACCGGGGCCCCCTAGGTCAGGGCGACCGGGGCCCCCTAGGTCAGGGCGACCGGGGCCCCCTAGACCTGGCCGACCGGGGCCCCCTAAGTCAGGGCGACCAGGGCCCCCTAAGTCAGGGCGACCAGGGCCCCCTAAGTCAGGGCGACCAGGGCCCCCTAAGTCAGGGCGACCGGGGCCCCCTAGACCTGGCCTTCCGGGGCCCCCTAGACCTGGGCGGTCTGGGCCAAACCCTCGGCGTGGCGGCCCATCAAACCGGCCACCAGGGCCACCAGGATGGTCTGGGGGCAGAGGATTCCCCCGCACATCCATCGGGGGGCCCCGGGGTTCCTGGCGCCCAGGCATGTGAGGGGGGAGGAAGGGAGGGTTTCTTCCCATGCCTCCCTCTCCCCTTGGCGGTGGCTGCCCCATGCCGGGAGCCTTGGCACTGTGACTGGAGGCAAGGGGCGGAGCCTTCTCACCGTTCTGTAGGGGGTAGGAGGGCAACATTTTACTCCGTGTGTACTGTAAGTCATCTATTGAAGTTGTATTTTTACAGGGCCCGAGCTCCACTCATGTGGCGCCGTCTCCATATCTAATTTTTTTATCATTCATCCTTAGTGTTTAGTGTTGGCCGAAACCATCTCTGGGAGGCGGGTCACAAACCCCCGGCTAACACCCGGTACCCATTCACTGCTGGGTGGACAGGGGCTCGGGTTTTAAGGAGACCGCCCGTCTTTCTCTGCTCCGTCAGGGGATCGAACCCGGGACTTCTCGGTTGTGATCCGAGCGTGCTACCACTACATTGTATAGTGTGAGTGTTGTGTGTGTGTGTGTGAATACTTGATACTGTACAAGGGTTATAAATGCACACCAAGAGATCACCAGCCATAAAGTTTGTGTACGTTCGTATAGGAGGACATCAAAGTTACATTTTAACATAACCCCATCATGTGTGCAGCCAGAGCTGGGCAGTATTTAAATACATTTGTGTATTTAGAAATGTATTTATAAATACATTGGTTGTCATGTATTTAAATAGTATTTAAATATTTTTATGAGTATATAAATACATTGTATTTAAATACTCATAATATAAAAATTAAAATACTTTTTTCACAGTAAATGTGGCCATAAACCCGCCCCACTATCTGGCAACCCTGATGTTACAGTGAACCAGGGTTTCCGCTTTCAAGGAAATTTCCTTATTTTTAGGAAATTTAGGCCTGAGAAGGAAATTTCTAAGGAAACCCAAAATCTAAGGAAATCTTAAGGAAATCCATTTTTTTCGGACATGTTAAAATTTGTGTGTATTTAAAATGTATTTAAATACAATTGATGTATTTAGCATTTAATATTTAAATATATTCGTAAAATGTATTTAGCATTTAGTATTTAAATACATTTCTCCCATGTATTTAGTATTTAAATACATTCAATGTATTTATTGCCCAGCTCTGCGTGCAGCCCTCCACCCTACATGTCCCCCATTGCCCCTCACTCACCTTGCCCTTGCCCTGCCCCGCGTCCTGCTCCTCCTTGCCCCCCTCCGCCCCCTCCCGGTCATCCTCGTCGTCATACCACCCGCCCGGCACCGTAAACTTCTTCAGCTCCTGCAGCGGCACGCCGATGGGCCCGGTGACGAGGGGCGCGCACAGCTTCACGTCTGGGGAGAGGGTGCGGTGGCTTAGGTCTTATTATTATTTTTTTACATCTATGCCTATAGCGCGTGTAGGCAGTGACCTCCAGGGTTCGGATGGTAGGCCCTGGAGGCTCACTTGAGGGCTGTGATGGTTGACCCTCGCCCGTGGTGGCGCAGGCGGGATTTTTTAGTGACGCCTGTGATTAGAGGCTCATGCTGCCCCCGTGTCCTCCGATGCACTCGCAATCGAAGGTAGAGTTAATGGGCAGCATGTGGGTGTTCTTAGGCCATGTGTTCTGTTGTTATAGAGGGTGCGGTGGCTTAGGTCTTATAGCACTGCATGCATCTCTCTGCCGAGCCTCTGAACACCACTCCTTCCTACCTCTTCCTCCTTCCCTCACTTTTTTTCCCTTCTTACCAACCTTTCATCTCCTTGTCCTTTTACTTCTCCTCCTCCTCTTTTCTCCTCCTTTTACTTCTCCTCCTCCTCCTCCTTTCCCCAAGTGTTTTCAGTGACCAGCCAGTGACAGGACAAGTTTACACCATTCATTATAAGAGAGGATATGCAGGTAATTGCGTTCAGTTCCAGAAGTATTGTGAAAATGTTCCTGTTTCCAAGACACTAGACACTTATTGCTATTAACCCCTTCACACCCAGACCTTGCTTGGCTATACAAAATTGTATGTTGTTAGCCATAAAATTAAGAAAAGTCACTGAATATACCAAAATAGTTAGTGGACAAGGGTACTAAACAGGTCATAGCTATAAAACATTGCTTATAGTCACTGAAAATCGTCTAATGGTACCCACATTACGTTCTGGGCCTCAATGAGTTAAACCTTTTGATATATTTCTTCCCTTTTATCTTTAAAATTTTAATGTTTAGTGATTTAAATGTTTAGGAATCTATTGGCCAACCTTTTACATAGAAAATTTGGTTAGGCATTTCGACTCTTCTTGAGCTTGCCAGTAACAAGTTTGGCTGTTTAATATTCAGTTTTCATTCTTTTCCCTCAATCATTCATCCCATTCTCCTATCACTCTGTCTCCTTCTTTCTTTCCTTTCATTTTTATTCATCCTTTCTTTCTTTCCTTTCATTTTCATCCATTCTTTCTTTCATTTTCATTCATCCTTCCTTTCATTTTCATTCATCCTTTCTTTCTTTCCTTTCATTTTCATTCCCCCCATTCTCCTATCATTCTTTCTTCTTCTGTTTCCTCCTCCTCTCCCTCCTCCTCTTCTTTGACCTTCTCACATCTTCCTCTTCTTCCCCTCTTCCTCCATTCTACTTTCGGTAAATTTCCAGATGAACACCGAACTCCCTTGGGTGGACGAAACTATTTTTTTCGAGCGAGTCTTGATGTGTTTTGAATGAATCTGCTAACCGTTTCTGTCGCAAATAACTTTTTTGTGTGTGTGGGTGTGTGTGATTTGCAACAGAAATTACAAAAAACAAATTGAACCTAACCGAACGTATAAGATTTGCGACAGAAACGGTTAGCAGATTAATTCAAAACGCATCAAAACTCGCCAGAAAAAAATAGCTTCGTCCACCAAAGTGAATTCGGTGTTCATCTGGAATACTACCCTCCTTTCTCTACCAACTTCTCCACCAATTCTCACACCAATAATGAAGGTCACAGGAATACCGTAGGCCTATAGGAGAGGCCTATAGGAACTGGGTCGCCACATTAACCCTTTCACGCCCAGATCTTTCCTTTGCTATATAAAATCATCTGTTGTCAAGCCATAAAATTCCTTAAAGTAACCTAATATACCAAATGAGTTAGTGGACAAGGATACTAAACAGGTCATAGCTATAAAATATTGCTTATAGTCACTAAAAATCGTCTATTGGTAGCCAAATTACAATGGATATTATGCTCTGGGTCTCAAGGGGTTAAAGGCTAATCATTATTCTGTCACATGCTCTCCAATTGTTCCTATGCTTCTTCATGGACTCCTCACTCCTCCTTGTAAAACCTTAACACCAGAAAGCACTCCCTCACTCCTTCCTCTGGCCTCCTTCTGTCTTTGCGAACTCCATCAATTTTTCTACGTTGTTCTAATTTTTTTCTTATAAATTCTTCAATCCTCTTCCTCCTTCTTATAACCAAGACTTTTACCACACATGTAGTTCAACACAAGTCCTATTCTGTGTGTTGAGGTGCAGGCCGTTGCATTGGTGTGTGTGTGTGTGTGTGTGTGTATACCATGCCAGGGACGGGTTGTTCCCGAGACCTCCTGGTTACAGAGAAGAGTAACACAGCGTAAGCAAAGTTTTAAGCCTTACAACTATGTATCATCCACTCCAACCCCATTATGTGTTCCTAGACTAAGGAGGAGGAAGAAGAAACTGTCCAAAGTGAAATACTGGTCACAAGCTCTGGTTTTAAGGCTTGTCTTGTGACTACACTGTGTCGTGTCTTCAGTCAGACACACACTGTGGCCGACACAAATAAGTCACTGTTCTCCCCTTCATACCTGTACAGATGCGTGTGTGGCTGTGTGGCGTGAGTGTTGCACGGGCCTCAAACTTGCACCTCTTGCAAGACAAAGAAGAAGAAAGATCTTGCAAGACAAAGAAGAAGAAAGATCTTGCAAGACAAAGAATGATCTTGCAAGACAAATAAGAAAGATCTTCCAAGACAAATAAGAAAGATCTTGCAAGACAAAGAAGAAGAAAGATCTTGCAAGACAAAGAAGAAGAAAGATCTTGCAAGACAAAGAAGAAGAAAGATCTTGCAAGACAAAGAAGAAGAAAGATCTTGCAAGACAAAGAATGATCTTGCAAGACAAAGAAGAAAGATCTTCCAAGACAAATAAGAAAGATCTTGCAAGACAAAGAAGAAGAAAGATCTTGCAAGACAAAGAAGAAGAAAGATCTTGCAAGACAAAGAATGATCTTGCAAGACAAAGAAGAAAGATCTTCCAAGACAAATAAGAAAGATCTTGCAAGACAAAGAAGAAGAAAGATCTTGCAAGACAAAGAAGAAGAAAGATCTTGCAAGACAAAGAATGATCTTGCAAGACAAAGAAGAAAGATCTTCCAAGACAAATAAGAAAGATCTTGCAAGACAAAGAAGAAGAAAGATCTTGCAAGACAAAGAAGAAGAAAGATCTTGCAAGACAAAGAATGTTCTTGCAAGACAAATAAGAAAGATCTTGCAAGACAAAGAAGAAGAAAGATCTTGCAAGACAAAGAAGAAGAAAGATCTTGCAAGACAAATAAGAAAGATCTTGCAAGACAAATAAGAAAGATCTTGCAAGACAAATAAGAAAGATCTTGCAAGACAAATAAGAAAGATCTTGCAAGACAAATAAGAAAGATCTTGCAAGACAAAGAAAGATCTTGCAAGACAAAGAAGAAGAAAGATCTTGCAAGACAAATAAGAAAGATCTTGCAAGACAAATAAGAAAGATCTTGCAAGACAAAAGAGAGGACAAGATCTTGCAAGACAAAGAAGAAAGATCTTGCAAGACAAATAAGAAAAGAAGAAGTCTTGCAAGAAAATAAGAAAGATCTTGCAAGACAAAAAGAAAGATCTTGCAAGACAAAAAGAAAGATCTTGCAAGACAAAGAGAAGAAAGATCTTGCAAGACAAAGAAGAAGAAAAAGATCTTGCAAGACAAAGAAGAAGAAAGATCTTGCAAGACAAAAAGAAAGAGAAGATCTTGCAAGACAAAGAAGAAGAAAAGAATCTTGCAAGACAAGAAGAAGAAAGATCTTGGCAAGGAAAACGAAGAAAAGAAAGATCTTGCAAGAACAATAAGAAGAAAGATCTTCAAGATAAAGAAAAGAAAGATCTTGCAAGACAAAGAAGAAGAAAATCTTGCAAGACAAAGAATCAAAGAAAGATCTTGCAAGACAAAGAAGAAGAAAGATCTTGCAAGACAAAGAAGAAGAAAGATCTTGCAAGACAAATAAGAAAGATCTTGCAAGACAGAGAAGAAAGATCTTGCAAGACAGAAGAAAGATCTTGCAAGACAAATAAGAAAGATCTTGCAAGACAAAGAAGAACAAAGATCTTGCAAGACAAATAAGAAAGATCTTGCAAGACAAAGAAGAAAGATCTTGCAAGACAAAGAAGAAAGATCTTGCAAGACAAAGAAGATCTTGCAAGACAAAGAAAGATCTTGCAAGACAGAGAAGAAAGATCTTGCAGGACAGAGAAGAAAGATCTTGCAAGACAAAGAAGAAGAAAGACTTGCAAGACAGAGAAGAAAGATCTTGCAAGACAAAGAAGAAGAATGATCTTGCAAGACAAAGAAGAATAAAGATCTTGCAAGACAAAGAAGAAAAATCTTGCAAGACAAAGAAGAAAGATCTTGCAAGACAAAGAAGAAAGATCTTGCAAGACAAAGAAGAAAAATCTTGCAAGACAAAGAAGAAAGATCTTGCAAGACAAAGAAGAAGATCTTGCAAGACAAGAGAGAAAGATCTTGCAAGACAAAGAAGAGATCTTGCAAGACAAAGAAGAAAGATCTTGCAAGACAAAGAAGAAAGATCTTGCAAGACAAAGAAGAAAGATCTTGCAAGACAAAGAAGAGATCTTGCAAGACAAAGAAGAAAGATCTTGCAAGACAAAGAAGAAAGATCTTGCAAGACAAAGATGAAGAAAGATCTTGCAAGACAAAGAAGAAAGATCTTGCAAGACAAAGAAGAAGAAAGATCTTGCAAGACAATGAAGAAGAAAGATCTTGCAAGACAAAGAAGAAAGATCTTGCAAGACAAAGAAGAAAGATCTTGCAAGACAAAGAAGAAAGATCTTGCAAGACAAAGAAGAAAGATCTTGCAAGACAAAGAAGAAAGATCTTCCAAGACAAAGAAGAAGAAAGATCTTGCAAGACAGGAAGAGTGAAGGGACATTCCATACATAATACTGTACACTCATTTGATTGAAGACAAAGTAAATTTTAGTCACTTTAGAATGAATATTGAGACTTTCAAAAATAACTTTTCAAAATTGAGGAAAAACTGAAGGCGGCAACTGCAAGCTGCATTCCTCGTCTCAGTGAGAACTGAAGCAGGAGTGCAGCGAGCCCGTGGCACACCCACACTGGCGGAGCACTCCACTCAAGATATCTTTTGAATGGATCGTGACTGGAGTGCGAGCGGACCACTACTGCCAGTGTGGACGCTTCCACTGCCATGAACGTAACACTATTTGAGCAGACCGGGAGTGGAGCGTGACTAGATTGTGACTGCCCCTTTACTGTGACCATGGCCTAAGGGAGCCTGGCAGTGGCAGGTCTACAGGACAACTACTGACCATTCTACTGGTAACACCCCAAGCCTAATACTGGTGTGCAGTAAGGCCCGTGCCAGGAGTCGTGATGAAGGTCCAGTGACGAACGACCAACTACCGAGGAAGGTTACCATAAAAGTGTTATTTTTCGGAACGAAGAGCAGCGACGAAGGTGGAAGGTGGGCACGAAGACACGGCTACCCTCGTGTCTTCGTGCCCACCTTCGTCGCTGCTCTTCATTCCAAAAAATATCCCTTTTATGGTAACCTTCCTCGGTAGTTCGTCGTTCGTCGCTGGACTTTTCATCACGACTCTTGGCACGGGCCTAACGGTGCCTCAAACAAGTCCTGATGATGAGGCTTTAGGTAAGAGGGTGATGATGCTGCTGGTGAAGGCACGTCAGACTGGTCTCACAAGTCGGTGCCAGTGGTTGTAGTACATGCCATTACCCCCGGCCCGGCCCCACCCTCACTGCGGGTGACGCTATCCACAACACTTACTTCTCACCTCTCGGCCTCTTCAAGAACGCTGAACAATATTTTGAACCCAATAGAGCAAAGTGAATCCGAGCCTTTCTTGATACATGAGTACCAGACTTACGATGGAGGTCGGAAGGTTTTTCTGTATCAAGTCAGGAAGTACAAATACATATTATTTTGGCGGCATTTATCAAGCTTTATTGTCAAATTAAACCTTAATGCCTTAAACCTATATCTATGTGAATTGCAATGAAACATTTCTTAACATTTTATAATGACTTGGTGCGTGTTCATATTTATGTTCATATTTAGTGGTAAATATCCTTCTTTGAGGAAAGTTTAAACTTTAAAAACTCTTATAGAATGCACAAGTGTTGAGTACACGGATCACACGCTACAGGCAGACCTTACAAGCAACCTGTCACGAGAATACAAAACAAAAAACAGAACTACACATTGTCTCCTTGCTGAAAAGGATCTTAATTATTTAATTATTAAATGACAGGAAACACACGGGACGCGTCTACCTTCAAAACGGTGCTGGGGCCTCCACTATAAACGGGGGCGGCCGTCATTTGTTGTGTGCTAATAATCTTACTTCTCTAAACGGCTGACTTAATGGAAATCAATAGAGGCACCTCTTTTGGAACACCCATAAAGGCAGCGTCTCTGCCGCGCCAGGCTGCTGCTGCACCTCCACAGTCACCACACCCAGTCTATTTTTGTTATTATTGTCAAAATGCAGTAAGGAAGCCACGCCCCCTGCCTGCCCTTCTATTCTACGGGGCAGCTGATTGGTGCATTCCTCGTATCATCACTACCAATCACAATATCTTCACTACTTAACAGCGGCGTGACCACTGGACAGAGCAATCTTCACTACAAAGGGATTCTTGATTTTGTCACCCTCTGTAGTGAAGATTGCTGTCCAGTGGTCACGCCGCTGTTAAGTAGTGAAGATATTGTGATTGGTAGTGATGATACGAGGAATGCACCAATCAGCTCCCCCGTAGAATAGAAGGGCAGGCAGGGGGCGTGGCTTCCTTACTGCATTTTGACCATAATAACAAAAATAAGACTATAACATTGCAGCCGGCCAGGGCCAAAACCTTAAACACTTTGAGGCAACAAGATACACCCTACAATGCATGTACTATTTCATCATCATCATCATCATCCTCCTCCTCCTCACCTTCACCCTCATCATCACCACCATTACCGCCACTTTCATCATCACCACCAGTACTACAACTACAAACATTTCTTAGGCTAGCGACACACACACTAGGAGGAGGAGGAGGAGGAGGAGGCTCACTACATGGAGACTCCCCTTCCTCCCAGTGTGGGTCCTGCTCGCACTCAGACCCCCCCATGCCCCTGTGGTCCACCTCCTGCCCCCCACCCCCACCACCACCACACCACACCACACACCACCACCACCACCAGTGTTCCCGGGTGTGGTGTTTTCTGTGTTCCCCTCGCCTTGACACTCTCCGCTACCTAATAATTGGGTGCACCTTTCAAGGCCATTTCTAAAAACCTTCAATTGAAATATCAACAATAAAATCATGATCAGTGTTCAGCTGGTGGTGTCACACAGCCACTCACACAAAGCACGCCCACACAATCCACACCCGTGGTACACGGTAATATATTATATGTATATTAATGAGGCCGGTAATATATATATTACTGGCCTCAAGATCCGGGCTGTTACAAAAGTTGCTAATAATTGGGTGCACCTTTCAAGGCCGTATCTAAAAACCTTCCATTGAAGTATCCACAATAAAATCATGATCAGTGTTTAGCTGCTCGTGTCACACACACACAGCCACCCACACACAGCACGCCCACACAATCCACACCCGTGGTACACGGGGTTACTGGCCTCAAGATCCAGGCTGTTACAAAGGTTGCTAACCTTCAAACTGGTACAACCCTGGCCCCTTCTTGATATCAAATGATTCAAACAAACTTCTCTTTCAATGAGTCTGCCAAAATACACTCCCTATTCTGGTACATCCTAGTCTTACTAGGACAGAGGAGGCTGGCATGAAGGGAAAACAATGCAAGGCTAGAAAGTCAGAGTAAGATGAATGAAATGAAAGAGTAATCAGAAGATTCTAGATATTTAAAGATTTCACTTTTGTTCTTACTTTCAGTTTGCCACCCTGGCCTCACTCCCTGGTCCATGGCCTCACTCCCTGGTGCACTCCCTCACCCCCTCACTGCACCACACGGCCTCAGCCTTCAGGACTCTCAGTGAAGGACGGTTCCCACCGGTCCGCTTCTACGGCCGCCGTTGCCGTTCGCCGCCCAACAGTGACGTCGCCGTCGTGGCCGCACGAGTGGTTGTAGTGGTAACCGGGCACAGTTTGCACCCGGAGAGACGACACCGTACGGCGGTACGGCAGACTTTTTTGTGACGTCATTGTTGGGCGGCGTACGGCAACGGCGGCCGTAGAAGAGGGCCGGTGGGAACCGGCCTTAACATTCATTCCAGAGCCTCAGCCCGTCACTCACATTCTGTACTCAGCCACACCACAGTGATCTTCTTCTCTTTCTCTGTGTGAAGAGACTCTCACGGGCCTCAGGTTGAACAATACAAAAGTTTACATGATGTTAATCACTCATCACATGTGAGTGAGTGATAATTGTGACTTATTTCTTCTATCCTGATTGAGACACTTCAAGGTCATGTCAGCCTGTCATGTTCATGTCACACAGGAGAGACAGTCCAGGTGACTGCCACACCGCCACCAGCCTGGCCTCACACAGCCACCTTCTCTTCTCTAACAACCCTTCACCATTATAAAGGGTTGCCACCCATCACAAGGGTTGTAACACTCATAACAAAATATATATATATATATATTTATATATATATATATATATATATTATATATATATATATATATATATATATATATATATATATATATATATATATATATATATATTAATTATATATATATATATATATATATATATTATACATCCTATACCTCACTTGTTTATAAGAGCAGTTGTCTGTATGTATGTAGGTAAGTATTATGTATGCACAGTGGACTCCCTGTATGCAGCATTCTGGCGTCCGGCACCTTCCCGTGTCCGCCATAGCAATTACTAAAATGCATAAATGCATAAAAAATTGGAAAAATTAAAAACATAAAATTTATAATTCCTGCGTTTGGTTGTGTTTGGTGCAGCGCCGGCCAGTAGCCAGCCGGCCAGGCCGCCGTGTGTGCCTCAGTCCTGCCTCCCGGCCCGGGTCACCCTGACAGCCGGGGACAGACTTACTTATCTATGCATCATGCCCAAGGTTGTAAAGCAGAAAAGGTTGAACTCCTGACTTAAGCGGAAGGTGGAGCTATGACGGCGGCTGGAGAAGGGGAAAATCGATATAACAATATGCAAGACTATAACATTGGCTGGTGTACAGGTGTGGATGGAGGGCTGTGGATAGAGTGAAATGTAACAAGGAGTACACTGATATGTAGTCGGTGTAGTGAGTTAATTACTCTATTTTACGGCTTATAAGACGCTGCATCTTGAAAGACGCATCCTGATTTTGCAAAGAGAGAGAAAAAAAAAAAAAAAAAAAAAAAAAAAAAATAAAAATATATACTACAATTTTGTAATAGTAGGCGGTAGTAAAATGTAGAGACTTTCTGGGTAGGCGGCGGTCCGAAGTGTCTTTCTGCAGCTCTGTTTCCATGTTCTTTGGCGTATCGTATAACTTTTAGCTTGTATGAGATAGTATAAGTAAATAATTTTGATGAATTCGCCATGGGTGATAATTTCCAGTAGTGAAAAGAGCGTGTGATACGTGTGACAGCCCGGTGGTAAATGATGCATCAACACTAGCAGACGATAGCTGGCGCTGTGGGCGCCAATCTGCCCAGAGGGATTGGGCTCCCGCCAGTACCGTTGTAAACATCCCACCGTGAGGATAGATTTGTTGATTTGAATGTCTTATGCCAGGAGGTTATAGAGGTATATAAAACCTCCTTGGTGTTATGGTATTCAAAATACTTGTAACGGGTAAGTACCGAGCACCGAGTTCCGAGTACTACAACATTTGTCTTGGAAGACGCAAGAGTATTTTTCAAGGTATTTTTCAGGGGAAAAAGTGCGTCTTATAAGCCGTAAAATAGGGTAAGTGGTAATTAAGGGTCTTATAAGCCGTAAAATTGGGTAAGTGGTAATTAAGGGAACACCTTGAGTGTTTGTGAAGCACACCTTCTCCTACCAGAAGGTTACCTGGCACACCCTGGAGCCCAAGCATACTGCAGCAAGGGAGCTCCACTGTATATGTATGTATGTATATATATATATATATATATATATATATATATAAAATATATATATATATATATATATATATTTATATATATATATATATATATATAAGCTTGCTTCCACTGTGTATGAACACTGAGCCTTGTGGCTTTGAGTTAAGGGCTGCCACATGTTTTGGGTAAAGGCCTTTTTATGGAGGAAAATATATAAATAAATAAATAAATAAAGAATAATAAATAAAATCAAGAAAAAAATTATTCAGTAAACATTTTTCTTTTCTGTACAAAACTGCTGGTGATCCTAGTGTTGTATGCTTGGTGCCTGGCAGGGCACCACACTGCCTAGCCTGGTGACACGGCTCCAAGCCAGACCCTCACCCGGCCTGTGTCCATGTCAACCATCCCCTGAACCCCTCACACACCACACCCATGGCTCCCCACCACTAACCGGGGAGGGGACACAGGCACACACACACACAACACTATAAACTAAAGAAAGAGAAGAAAAAACAAAGTGACTACGGGAGTGATGTAAAATGTAAAATTGAGAAAAAAAAAAAAAAAAAAAAAAAAAAAAAAAAAAAAAAAAAAAAAAAAAAACCCGGGAGCGATGTAAAATGTAAAATTGTGGTGTAAAAAAAAAAAAAAAAAGGCAGAAGAAATCAAACTTCACTCTTTTTCAGCAGCAGTTCACCACCACCATCCTCACAAATAATAATAAAACTATAAACCAATGATAAAAAGTGCTGAGTCTTCCCCCAACACAATAGAAAGCCAAACAGAAACACATACAAGTAAACAGAGAGTGTGGGAAGTACAGAATAGTAAAATGCACAAATATTTGGAGCATTACAGGTTCATCTCACTGTTATTGCTCTAGTGCCCTCCCCATCTTCCCCTACCTCTTCCCGAACTCATGCCTCTGCCTCTGTCCATCCCCATCCCCAACCCTCTCCCCAATCCTTGCCCTCCCCGACCCCTCGCCGACTCACCGATCATCTTCTCATCCTGATGGTCGTGGAAAACTCCCGACTTTGTGTCTGAGTCGGTCTTCTTCTTCTTGTTGGGGCCTTCCTTGTCCTCCTCTTCCTCTTTTCCTTCCTTCTTCCTCTTCCCGTCCTGCTTCTTCTCCTCCCCCTCCTCCACGGGCTTCTTTTCCCCCTTGGGAGCGTCGGTCAGGTCAAGGCCAGGAATGGACTCTTTCTGATCTGTAATGCAAGGATACGTCATTATGCCGGGAGGGAAGGACAAAGGGAGACGCAGTGAACATGAAGGAAAATGAAGTGACACGTGAAATACAGGAAGCAACGAGGGATAAATATAAGCTAAATAATATAAATATAAAAATAAGGCTGTGTAGCTGTGATGTGAATGTGTGATGCCACTCAACATGACACAGCACAGCACAAGAACCACAGCACCACAAAGGCATGATGCATGGTAACCCCTGACAGTTGCCACACTGAACCCTGTTCTGACCCGAGAGACTGTCTAAGACCCCTGGCTGTGACTGCCTACCTCTGTTCCATCCTGGTGGGCCACCACGGTGGTCCATGGCTTCATCCTCGGGGTGCGACCAGCCATCTTCTCCGCGGCCACCACCCCGGCCTCGGCCCCAACCACGGCCTCCTGGGGGGGGGGAGGCAAAGGGCAAAAGTTTACACACACACTCTTTAGTAACTTTAGGGTACTCCGTAGTGTAAGGGTTAGCACGCTCGGCTCACAACCGAGAAGTCCCGGGTTCGATCCCCGGGCAGAGCGGAGACAGATGGGCTGTTTCCTTAAAACCCGAGCCCCTTTCCACCCAGCAGTGAATGGGTACCGGGTGTTAGCCGGGGGTTGTGACCCGCCTTTGCATCAACCAGGTCAATGACAACTTTTGGAAAAAATAAAACAAAATAAAATACGTCAGCTAAAATGAAAAAAAAAAAAAAAGTAATTCAATGGTGCCAATCCCCCTTTGCCCCTGTGCCCAGTGTGGGCGAAGAGGTGGGCAGCAGTACTCACCCGGTGACGGCAGGATGCCCCGGCCACGGCCTCGGCCCGGCCCCCGCTGGCCACCACGCCCCCAGCCAGGGCCATCATCGTCCGGCGGGTTCGGGCCACTCCAGCCCCTGAGCAGAGGTGGTAGGAAAATTAGTTGCCTTGTTTCTACAAGCTCAAAACCTAAACTCCTTCATGCACAAATGGGGAAAAAAAGAGTAAGTAAAATCCTGTTAACCCCTTGAGACCCAGAACGTAATTTCCATTGTATTTTGCATACCATTACATCATTTTTAGTGACTATAAGCAATATTTTATAGCTATGACCTGTTTAGTATCCTTGTCCACTAACTAATTTCGTATATTCAGTTATTTTTCGTACTTTTATGGCTCAACAACATACATTTTTTTATAGCAAAGAAAAGATCTGGGCGTGAAGGGTTAAGCTGGCCATTCAGACTCTTGAAGGGTCTTTGCCCATCACTTCCTAACACAAAAAGGGAGACACTTAACTAAACAGGGTGATGCAATGATCAGCCTATACTTGTGCCCTAAGCAGACTCCCCGGCAGCCTCACCCAACAGTGTACACGCCACCCTAAATACCCACGCCACCCAACTAAATTTGCCCACCTTTTTATTTTTTTATTCTTACTGTCTTCTTTATAGGGACTGGCAACTAAGTGGGCTTTGTGTTGTGCTCTTGGCCAGTCCTTTGTGATGAGAGAGAGAGAGAGAGAGAGAGAGAGAGAGAGAGAGAGAGAGAGAGAGAGAGAGAGAGAGAGAGAGAAAAAAAAACCTGGATGCACCACCTTGCTCCAACACTTTCACCTCATCCTTCATACCCAGACTCACTTGTTTCTAAATATCCCTAAGTATCTTCTCTAAGTATTCCATGATTTATACTACTATTATACATTATAGATATAGTACCTCCTCCTTATATATTGCATAGTACTGATTTTGTGTTGTTTCGTACCCAGGTTTTATTAGTTGTTTCGTACTGATTTTGTGTTGTTTCGTACCCAGGTTTTATCAGTTGTTTCGTACTGATTTTGTGTTGTTTCGTACCCAGGTTTTATCAGTTGTTTCGTACTGATTTTGTGTTGTTTCGTACCCAGGTTTTATTAGTTGTTTCGTACTGATTTTGTGTTGTTTCGTACCCAGGTTTTATTAGTAGTTTCGTACTGATTTTGTGTTGTTTCGTACCCAGGTTTTATTAGTTGCTTCGTACTGATTTTGTGTTGTTTCGTACATACCTGGTGTTGTTTCGTAATTCTAGTAGTCAAGTTCAACTCTGAGCTGAGTGTACGAAACGGCTATGGTTTCATATAGACTACGAAACAATTTTTTGGTGTACGAACTGACTGCAGCCCAATACTCTGCCCACGATGATCACCAAGGCTTGACCCACGCTATCCTACAGGTTCGTATTGTAGGTTCAAACGGACCTTCACCAATAACATCACAGGCGTCACTATAAAAATCCAGCCTGCGCCAACCATCACGTCCCTCCAGACTGATATAATAAATAGCCTACTGGTGCTAGAGGCTTCAACGTATATATGTATAATAAAAAAAAAAAAAAAAAAAAAAAAATAAAAATAAAAAAAAAGTTTGCCACTATGTTACACGGGCTGTTTTGAACCCTCTCATTCTGATCCAAGGTTCTAGCCTGTGTCTGAGGCAAGAAAGTAGTGGATTATTTTGGCTGGGATGGCGGAGCAGCTTGAGAGTGGTGGTGGTGATGGTGATGGTGGTGGTGGTGGTGGTGATGGTGATGGTGTTGGTGTTGGTGTTGGTGTTGGTGATGGTGTAGGTGGTGATGGTGGTGATGTGGTGTGCCTTTGTCTACCGGTTAGGTAGTTCTTCCTTTTTTTACGGTGGCTAGCTTTCCATAGTTTATTGAATATCAATCATAACAAAGTAAAGTAGGTAAAAAAAAGTAAAGTCAGTAAACTGATTTAACTAGAGTGATGATATTTTGCGTGAAATCATATGATTTAGTCCCTTCCTACACTGGTGGTGGCAACTGGTTCTGCATAACACTGACTAGCTAGCGGTATCTGATTATACTTATTATTTACTATACGCGTTCAGCTCACACTGCTTCCAACACAAATTACCATCAAATTATTGTAAATGATGGATACAATGTATCGGCATTCCAAAATCATACCAAAAAATTTTCTGATTGCTGCTCAAAAATATTCAAAATGACGACAATAAGTTTAATTTTTGCCGCAAACATGAGTCGCTAGAAGTAAAATTCTATCGAGTAACAAAGGTTCATCTTGAGTGTCTATATGAGGGCATAATCGGTTTGTCATAACAACCTATGGTTGTCGAGAATCTGAATTTTGTATAAATTACGATAGTGTTATTTTCTCGGTTATTTACGAATCAATATTTTTTTGCTTTACGCCAAAGGATAGCCCTTGATCTACTTCATATTTACTTACCTATAAATGTTGCACCTATCTGCCATTGTCTTTTAGTTTTTGAAAATAACGTGATTTAAAAAAAAAATCAAGGCATACCCCTTGCAAAATTTGCAATATTTTTTGAAAAATAGATTTGCTTGAAAATTAGTTCCTAACAGTTTTCGGGCATGCCGAACACGAATTTGGAGTCAGTTTTCAGCTACAATGATTAGAAGTCCCCATTTCAGCCAATTCACAATGACATGATACTTACAGATGAGGCACCCGCTGCCAGACGGGCCTAACCCTTCTCGCGCTGATTTTCTGTTTTCACCGTCTCCAGCATGTATAGAGTCCCAGGCAGCAGGTGGCGTATGTGGTTAAGCGATATTCGACCATCTAGGGTGACTAGATGGTCGAATATCGCTTAACCACATATGCCACCTGCTGCCTGGGACTCTAAACATGCTGGAGACTGTGAAAACAGAAAATCAGCGCGAGAAGGGTTAGGCCCATCTGGCAGCGGGTGCCTCAGATATTCCTTAAAAATCACAAATTAGACAAAACTTACTACAAGACATAAGCATAGGATAGGCATTGCTAGATTAATCATTACTTCAATATAACGATCAGTATTAGTATTATTATTATTAATCCCTATTTGAGCCACCCATGCGATTGTCAAAGTACCTACTTATAAAAACCTAGGAATACTATAGCAATCCTGTGGGACTTTCAATGCCCTCCCATGACTCCTATAGGATGCGTGAAGGAGCGAAGAGGCCCGTGAAGGACTCTGAAGGATTGTATACAAAGCGAAGGATACCTAGAAAAAAAAAATTCTTCCTCCTCCTCCTCTTGGGGGGGGGGCTGTATATGGGTAAGGGGGAGGAGGGAGGGCTGTAATGGGTAAGGGGGGGGGCTGTATATGGGTAAGGGGGAGGGGAGGGCTGTAATGGGTAAGGGGTGGGCTGTATATGGGTAAGGGTGGGCTGTAATGGGTAAGGGGAGGGCTGTAATGGGTAAGGGGGGAAGGGGGTGGGCTGTAATGGGTAAAGGGGGGGGGGGCTGTATATGGGTAAGGGGGCTCGTATTGCGTTTTCCACTTACTACATGATCATTCAGACCTAAAGGAACAATTTTAGCGGAAAAATAATATATGCCAAATTTGAGAGATTTTTGGCTCCAGCCCCGGCCGGAGCCTCCCCTTAAGATGTCACAAAAGAAATATTGATAAGTGGCAAGAATACTCGTCAGACAATTAGGTAAGATAACAAATGCAGAATAGAAAACAAATACAACACTAGTGGCCCTTAGGTTTGGCCATGACTTGCCTGTCACCCGGTGGCCTCCATGATGGGGTGTCGCCTTGGCCATCCTTGTCTTCTTGGCCCGGCCAGGATCCTCCACGGCCTCGGCCCCTACCCGGCGGCGTGTCTCTGGGCCGGCCCGTGTCTTCGCCGCCCCAGCGGCCGTCCGGGCCACCGCTGCTGCGGCCAAAGCCTCCGCGGTCTTCCTGACCGCGGTCGTAATCGTCCCAATCGCCGTTTCCTCTGCCACGACCTCTCTGGCCCCAGCCTTGGGAACCACGGCCACGCTGGCCCCACTCTTGGGATTCGGGGCCGCTGGCATCTTGTTCCCCAGGGCTGCCTCTCCCCCTTCCACCTCTGCCAGTGTCAAATCTGCCCAAGCCTCGCCTGGCAGGGTCAGAGCTTCCCCGACCCCGTCTGCTGGCGTCGTCTCCGTCTCCCTGCCAGCCTCCGGGCCCACGGTCCATCTTATCCATGTCATCCTCACCCCAACCTCCCCGCCCTCGCCCACCTCCGCCACTCTCCCCGGGGAGCCGATCCGTAGAACCGGGTCTCTGCTCAAACTCTGGTCCGTCTCCTCGGCCCCGGCCCCAGCCTCGGCCACGACCCCTTCCTGGCGGGCCAAAGTTTCCTCCGTCGTTGTCCCTCTGGCCGGGGTCAGAAAAGCCTCTATCTGAATGGTCTCCCACACTGTCCTCCCGAGACACTTGGTCCTCCTGACCAAAGCCTCCCCGGCCTCGACCCCTCTGGCCGAAGGGTCTGGTTGGACCCCCCCGGTCCCACCTTGAACTGAACTTGCCCTGTTCCTCCTGCTGGTGGTCAGGTGGGCCCTGTCCTCGCCCAAATCCACCCCTGCCTTCTCTGCCTCCCCTACCACGGCCTAGGCCGCCCCTGCCATCATAATCAGGGCGTGACCACGGGCTGCCACTCTCCCGGTCTTGTCCCGGACCGTCTCGGCCACCTGGCCTGAAGTTGGGGCTCTGTCCTCGGTCAAGTTCTCCCTGATGGAATTCCCCCCGGCCACGGCCTCTTCTGCCAAACCTTCCCGACTCACTGTTCAATTCAGAGTCCTTGGACCCGTTGTTCTTCTCAAACTCATTCTGACTTTCAAACTCATTCATTCTGTCCAAGTCTTGACCGGCCTCTTCTTGTTCCTTGTTGACACCAAAGCTTCCCTGGTTGAAGCCACCCCGTCCTGGACCCAGGCCAAACCCACCTCGGCCCCTGTTAGGCCGGGAGCCTCGGCCAAAACCACCTCTCCCTCGACTTTGGCCAAATTCACTTCCATCTTGAATATGGTCACTTTGATCTTGATTTTGGCCAAATTCACCTTTGTCTGTATTTGGGGTAAATCCACCTCTTCCTCTAGTCGCATCAAACCCGCCTAGGCCGCCCCGGCCAAAGCCTCCTCGGTTTGGTGACAGACCTGGGGCGCCTCTGCCCTCACTCTGTCCAAAGCCACCTCGGTCATCAGTGTCTTTCTGGCCAAACCCTTCTGGACCTTGGCTGGGGTCAAAGGTCTTCTCATCGTGATGCTGATCAAATCCTCCTCGGCCTCTGTTCTGTCCACGGTCGCTTCCTCTCCCACGGCCGGGGCCAAAGTCACCTCCTCCACCACGAATTGAACCAGAGTCATCTCCCCTACCTCGACTCAACCCAAAGTCACCACGGCCACGACCTGAGCCCAAGTCATCTCCTCTACCTCGACTCAAGCCAAAGTCACCACGACCACGACCTGAGCCAAAGTCATCTCCCCTACCTCGACTCGAGCCAAAGTCACCACGACCACGACTTGAGCCAAAATCACCTCGGCCACGATTATAGCCAAAGTCATCTCCCCTTCCACGGCTTGAGCCAAAGTCATCTCCCCTTCCACGGCTTGAGCCTAAGTCATCTCCCCTACCACGACTTGAGCCAAAGTCACCTCGACTTGAGCCAAAGTCACCTCGACTTGAGCCAAAGTCACCATGGCCACGACTTGAGCCAAAGTCACCTCGACTTGAGCCAAAGTCACCACGGCCACGACTTGAGCCAAAGTCATCTCCCCTTCCCCGGCTTGAGCCAAAATCTCCACGGCCTCTCCCAGGACCAAAGTCTCCCCGGCCTCGATTATTGCCAAAGTCCCCTCGGCCTCGACCGAATCCTCCTCGGCCAAATCCTCCTTTGTCTTCATTCTGATCAAAGTCTGCCGGGCCTTCACTCTGGTCTGGGCCAAAGTCCCCTTCTCCTTGTTGGTGGCCAAAGCCCTTCCTGCCTTGATTGGCTCCACTGTCCGGGCCAAATCCACTTGGGCTCTGATTTGAACTGAAGTTTCTCATATCCTGATCTTGTCCAACACTTCCCTGAGTCTGGCTAGCATCTTCTGAGCCTGGAGTTTGCCCAAGCCCTACTGCTCCTGGACTCTGGCCAAGCCTTCCTGCTCCTGGACTCTGGCCAAGCCTTCCTACTCCTGGACTCTGGCCAAGCCTTCCTGCTCCTGGACTCTGGCCAAGCCCTACTGCTCCTGGACTCTGGCCAAGCCTTCCTGCTCCTGGACTCTGCCCAAGCCCTACTGCTCCTGGACTCTGGCCAAGCCTTCCTGCTCCTGGACTCTGGCCAAGCCCTACTGCTCCTGGACTCTGGCCAAGCCTTCCTGCTCCTGGACTCGGCACAAGCCCTCCTGCTCCTGGACTCTGGCCAAGCCCTCCTGCTCCTGGACTCTGCCCAAGCCTTCCTGCTCCTGAACTCTGGCCAAAACCGCCTCGTCCTTGATTTTGGCCAAAACCTCCTCGTCCTTCATTCTGGCCAAAACCTCCTCGCCCTTGATTTTGGCCAAAACCACCTCGTCCTTCATTCTGGCCAAAACCTCCTCGCCCTTGATTCTGGCCAAAACCTCCTCGTCCTTCACTCTGGTTGAAGCCACCTCGTCCTTGATTCTGGCCAAAACCTCCTCGTCCTTCACTCTGGTTGAAGCCACCTCGTCCTTCACTCTGGTTGAAGCCTCCCCGTCCTTGATTTTGGCCAAAACCTCCTCGTCCTTCACTCTGGCCAAAACCTCCTCGCCCTTCGTTTTGGCCAAAACCTCCTCGCCCTTCATTTTGGCCAAAACCTCCTCGTCCTTCACTCTGGCCAAAACCTCCTCGTCCTTCACTCTGGCCAAAACCTCCTCGCCCTTCGTTTTGGCCAAAACCTCCTCGTCCTTCACTCTGGCCAAGACCTCCTCGTCCTTCACTCTGGCCAAACCTCCTCGTCCTTCACTCTGGCCAAAACCTCCTCGTCCTTCACTCTGGCCAAAACCTCCTCGTCCTTCACTCTGGCCAAAACCTCCTCGCCCTTCGTTTTGGCCAAAACCTCCTCGCCCTTCGTTTTGGCCAAAACCTCCTCGTCCTTCACTCTGGCCAAAACCTCCTCGCCCTTCGTTTTGGCCAAAACCTCCTCGTCCTTGATTCTGGCCAAATCTATCTTGATTTTGGCCAAATCTATTTTGATTTTGACCAAATCTATCTTGATTCTGGCCAAATCCATCTTGATTTTGACCAAATCGATCTTGATTTTGGCCAAATCCATCTTGATTTTGACCAAATCGATCTTGATTCTGGCCAAATCCTCCCTGATTTGGACCAAAGCTATCTTGGCCCTGATGCTGTCCGAGTCCTGTTCCTTGATCCTGGCCTTTGTTCAGGTCTTCTGGACCACTCACACCGCCGCTCATCGCGGTGGTGGCGGCGGCACTAGATGAAGGTGGGCTGGTGGTGGTGGAGGCAGCAGTGGGGGTGCTGCTGGAAAGAGGGTTTTGTTGCTTCTGAGGTGACTCCTGCCTATACTTTTCCAGCTTCTTGTTGCGTATGTCATCTCGCTTGGTCAGGAGCTGGGCCCTCCACGTGGTCCACTCCTCCTCGTACCTGTGGGGGGTGGATGAAGGTCCAAGGTCACCAGTGGTGTATCAATGTTAGGCATCACATTCTCAACACCTCCGTCCATTTATATAAAAAAAATAAAAATAAAAATAAAAATATTCAACACTAGTCGGATCGGCTTAAACTGGGTGTTGGAGTGGAGTGGCCCGAGGCCTCCCACTGTATAATATTGATGTTAAGTGTATCAATACGTGCATAGCTCTCTCTATTGTGATGCCTTTTACAAATATCACAAAAGTTAAGCTCAATTATTTTCAATATGTGGCACTAGCGCATTCCTGAGCTCAGACCCAGACCGCCAGGTGAAGCCGGTCCGACTGTAGTTCAGGCGCCTAGAATTGAAACGGCACAAGCGCCACTTTTAAAAAGCTGAGAAAAACGCGCTTAAAGTTTAATGTAAGAAAATCTAGATATGAAACGGCACAAGCGCCACTTTTAAAACACTGAGAAAAACGCGCTTAAAGTTTAATCTAAGAAAATCTAGATATGAAACGGCACAAGCGCCACTTTTTATCAATGAAAAAAATGCACCTAAAGTGTTTTCAAAGTCAATCAGCAACAAATGAAGATATTGTAATGGGGTTTGTTTGTGTTTTTCTCAGTTTTTTAAAAGTGGCGCTTGTGCCGTTTCAATTCTAGGCGCCAGAGTTCACCAACACCACTTTTAATCCTTCAAAAGTAGCACTCGTTTCACACCCTGAACTAACTTTTTCTTCCATTGTTGACATGAAAAATAGCTTGTTTTTCCCCATTAACCATCTTGGGGGATCCATAGGAGATTAAGGTTTTGGGGTGAAGAGATGTCCAATCTGAATGCCTATGGTAAGTTGTATGCTTTAATAGTATGGGTGTGGGTAGGTGAGCCATGCTAGTGTAAGTCTCTCTACCTATGAAGCAGCCTTGTAGAAGAGTGGTGGTGTAGTGGTGGGCCTAAAGCATCACCACACAGCCAAGCAGAGGAGCAGTGATGCGCCGTACACGTCATCATGGCAAAGGAAAGACAATACAAACTCAGAGAGAGAGAGAGAGAGAGAGAGAGAGAGAGAGAGAGAGAGAGAGAGAGAGAGAGAGAGAGAGAGAGAGAGAGAGAGAGAGAGAGAGAGAGAGAGAGAGAGAGACAGAGAGACAGAGAGAGAGACAGAGAGAGAGAGAGAGAGAGAGAGAGAGAGAGAGAGAGAGAGAGAGAGAGAGAGAGAGAGAGAGAGAGAGAGAGAGAGAGAGAGAGAGAGAGAGAGAGAGAAGAGAGAGAGAGAATGGTAATATTCACCGGCGGAGTGCCTGCTTGTCTGGGTGGCCCTTGTTGTCCTCACGCCACTTCTCAAACTGTTTCTCCCAGTTGACAAATTGTACATCAAACTCCTTCAGGTCTTCATCATTCTATGGAAGAAGAGGGAGTGAGGGAGTGAGTGGCCATGTGTGCATCTGATCCTGCTCCACTCCATTCCTGGCAAGAACACTTTGCCATCAGATCAGTCTTCATAAACAAGCTTAGTTCCTCTATTGACCATCAACAAACAAACTAAGCAATCACATTCAAATTAAATGTATTGAGAAAAACCTAACTGAATGTTATGATGAATTTGGATACTTTACACTGGCATACACTTCCTAAACAAAACCCTACTTGAGGATGGACATGAACGGGGAGCACTTTTTCCCAAGTGCACACGCGTTTGGTGCAGCCGTGAGTTGCCAGGTAGTGAAATAATCCTGTTTTCTAGTGTTACAATTCACTCACAGCTTCGTCATATTCCTGCTGCCCGACTCCTCCTCCCACTGCTGGTGATTGGTCTTGTGATGGTGGTGCCCCTCGGCTTCCTCCATAGGGTGTGGTGTTGTCTCCTGTGCTGTATGAATAGCCACCACTCCCTCTTCCTCCTGGAAAGAGGAAGGGCGTGAGAACCATTAGGAAAATGAATAAAACAATAAGCGATTTATTCAAATGGCAGTCAGGGACTGAAGCTATCCATTAAAGGGAAGATGACATCCAACAAAGTATGCACAAGTGTGCATGTCCATATTAAGCTCCTGCTCTCCTTAAGACAGCCTTCCCCTGACAGACACAGAAACATGCTCACGGTCAGAGGGTGGAGGGTAGTTCATGCCCCCATGTGCCATGGCGCCATAGTCTGCCTGCTGGGTGGGCTCAGAGGCTGCTGGCACGCTGGAGTCCCAGCCTGCCTGGTGGGTGGGGGGAGGCATGCTGCAGTCCATCCAGCCGGAGGCTTGGTAGCTTTGACCCTGAGTCTGAGGCCACTGGTAGCCTGCAGCTGGCTGCTGCTGCTGTTGGTAGCCTGAACCTGGCTGTTGCTGCTGTTGGTAGTCTGCAGCTGGCTGTTGTTGTTGTTGGTAGTCTGCAGCTAGCTGCTGTTGTTGTTGGTAGCCTGCACCTGGCTGCTGCTGTTGTTGGTAGTCTGCACCTGGCTGTTGGTAGCCTGTAGCTGGCTGTTGTTGTTGGTAGCCTGCACCTGGCTGCTGTTGGTAGCTTGCAGCTGGCTGTTGTTGTTGTTGGTAGTCTGCAGCTGACTGTTGCTGGTAGCCTGCACCTGGCTGCTGTTGGTAGCCTGCACCTGGCTGCTGTTGGTAGCCTGACTGTTGTTGGTAGCCTGTACCTGGTTGTTGTTGTTGTTGTTGGTTGTTGTTGTTACTGGTGGTGGTGCTTGTGTTGCTATAACTGTTGCTGTTGTTGATTGAGGTCGTGGTGGTGGTAGTTTTGGGGGCTGTGGGTGTGGTGGTAGTTTTAGAGGCGGGAGGGGTGGCGCTAGTTTTGGAAATGGGAGGAGTGGTGGTGGTTGCAGTGGAGGTGGTGGTCTTGTTAGTAAGTGAGGTGTTGTTTGTCAGCAGGGCATTGGTCTGCTGTGTCTGGCCCTTGAGTCCACTCAGGCCTCCAGTGGTTGGCTGGCCAGTGGAGGGAGGCGGCCCCAGCAGGCCCGGGGACAAGTTCTTCCACCTTCCATTGTCTTTAATCAGTGGCGTCTTCACCTCCTTGGGAGGCGTGGTGCCCGGAGGCATGATCCCCGGCAGCAGGGCAGCCACTGGGCTGGGCACGGGTCCCAGCAAGCTGTCTTGAGGGGGTGGGGGTGGAGGGTCCTTGGCTGCTGCCTTTAGGACATCCTTCTTATCCTTCTCATCCTCTGGTGGAGGTGGGGGTGGTGGATCTTTGGGTGGAGGTGGAGGAGCTTCATTTGAGTCAGGTGGGGGAGGCCCCGGTGGTGGGCCAGGGGGAAGCGGGGCTATTCCTGGGGCAGACATGCCCATCATGGGCAGCAAACTGTTACCGCCTGCCCCGTACATGCCATACATCCCATACATCTGTTGAAACAAAAACACACTTAGATACTCAAGCATCACACTGTGTCACTTCCTTCAGCTACACTGACACTTCTGTGTCAGTTCCTCACACTGCAACTATTCAATCACAACGTAACAGTAAAGGAGTTTTTGAGTCTTGGCTCACCATTTCAGGCACCAAACCCATAGCTACCTACATGGCCTGCACTCCAAAAATAGTCACATCACCTGCATTTTCTCCCATACACTTTGACCTCCCAAACAAGAGGGTGGCACACACGCACACACACATGCATGCACACACACAAAGATATAAAAAGATCTGTAGTTTGTTTTCAAAGGAAATGCCACTAAGAGGGGAAGGCTCCCAACTCTCTGCCCTCGTGCCTTCATGTCGCCCAGGCCAAGGGGGGAGAATGGGAGGCACAGATAATCCTGCATAACATGACTAAGTATGAAAATACACCAAAAGCCTAGCAAGTATTAGAAGTCTCAAATCAAACGACATAAAGTATGCATAATGTGTGTGTCCTAAACAAGGCACAGAGGAGGGAGTGGTGGCCGCCTCACTGTGTGGCCGCGCCGTGCACCTCTACTATCCGGCACCCCCCTTACACTCACCCCTGCCTGGCCCCACATCCAGGGGTTGTGTCCCTGCTGCCACTGCTGCTGCCCTGGCTGTTGCTGTGTCTGTGATGCTGTCTGCTGCGGCTGCTGATGCTGCAGGGCTGCATACTGCTGTGCCTGCTGTTCCAGGAGACTCGTGTTGCCCTGCTGCACACACAAATATATCCTTAATTATTCTATTCATAAGTCACCCTTCCCTGCCCCCACGCTGCACCCGGCCTACCCTCTCCTCCTCTCCCTCGTCACGCAACACACAACACCACTCTTCATGACTGCATCACATTTCATAACATCTTAATAGTTGTGAGGTCTAATTAAAAGGCATAAAAATATATTGATGGGGTGTCGGCCAGTTGCAGCCAGGGGACGGGACTAACACAATGTGACCTTGGTTGGATCCTACAGTGCACGGCTGATTCTCTGCAAGACGCTCCACTCGGCGGTCGTGACAGCTGCACTTGTACCCGGGCACATCGCATGCCTCTCGGGAGCAAAAAACCCCGAACATGTTGATCAAATAATTTACATTACATTTTCTCAGAAACTCTATGACACGCAATCAGAGACAATTGAAAAGATAAAGAGGGCTTTGATGTAGGTAATGAAGCTAAGAGTGCTGCCCTGCTTAACTATTGGTATCACTGTTTCAAGGACGGCTGAACATGAGTTGAGAGTCATGACCGGCGATGAGACCCGGTGTCGTGTGGGCAAGTGTCTGTTTATGAGGGAATGTCTGTTTACTAACAAAGGCAAAGAAAACGGGAGTTGAGGGGAATAACTACTAATTTTGACTTGATCAACAAAGGCATGTCCAGGCGGCATATTCTCCACGCGCTCTCCCTTTTCGGCAGACCGCTAGGTTAGGTAAGGTTAGAAAAACGTTAAGTTAGGTTAGGTTTACTTTAATTATAGTAATCCTGTCAAAATTAGCAGTTATTCCCCTCAACTCCCGTTTTCTTTGCCTTTGTTAGTAAACAGACATTCCCTCATAAACAGACACTTGCCCACACGACACCGGGTCTGCGGTGACAGCCCTGCGACAAGGGCACGGCCCCCTCCATGGCACAGCCGTGTATCCAAAGCCAAGGAAGGCAAGGGTCACCAAGCAGGCAAAGGTCATGTACACCGTTTTCTTTGACCCCCAGGGCATCATTCATCATGACTACGCTCCTCAAGGACAAACTGTCACCGAGAACTACCCGACTATGTCGCTACCAGGTTCTGTGAGACACAGGAGACCACAGCCCTGGCAGCGTGGCGCCTGGCTGATGCATCACAACAATGCTGTGGCCAACACATTGCACCTCTTTCAGAATGTTCAAGCAAAACAGGGGATTGCACGGGTGTGGCCTCCCCCCCTCCCCACACAGGACTCCCTGCACCCTTTGGCTCTTCAAGACTCAACATGACTCTCAAAGGGATAACATTTCAACACACAGATCAGATCAACCAGTGACAACACCTCTGATGCAGGGGGGCTTACCCAAAAAACCCATTGCCCCCCAAAAAAAATTTACTTCCTTGTAACAAATCAGAATACACTAAAATCCAGCTAAAAAATACTATCCTACAGGCCCAGTTCCTGCCACCATCGCACATCCATGGCTTACATAATAAAGAACAGCCCTAACAAATTATCTTTCCTAGTGTAAAGGGTATAAAGGGTAAAGGGTTATTTCAATATATGGGGCGTGCTAGAAATACCTAGAGGACCGCTTGCCAACCAGATATACCATTGGCTCTAATTGTAATATAAAATATCAAAAAATCTAAAATCTAAATAAAAAAACCGAAAAATCTAAAATTAAAAAAATTAAAATATTAAAAATCTTTATATATAAAAAAAAAATTAATATATATATATATACAGTATATACATACATAGCTACTATATATATATATATATATATATATATATATATATATATATATATATATATATATATATATATATATATATATATATATATTATAATAATATAAGCGAAAGTGTGTGTGTGTGTGTGTGTCTGTCCCGCTCTGGGTGCCGCCCCCTGTGGCGGAATCCCCTCATATGGCAGTTTTGGAATCGGGTCGACCAGGGGAAGGTTTTAAGCCCACTTATAAGATGATCCGATCACTTTTTTCTTCTTTTTTTTTAAGCAACCTATTAGCGAGAATTGTGAAAAAAAGTGGGTTGTGAGAATTGAGGAAACCTTGATGTAGGGTGATGGGTGAGTGAATGGGTGGGGTGATGGGTAATGGGTGTGGGGTGATGGGTGAGTGAATGGGTGGGGGGTGATGGGTTGGGGGTGATGGTGATGGAATAGGTGGGGGGTGATGGGTAATGGGTGAGTGAATGCGTGTGTGGTGATGGTTAATGGGTGAGTGAATGGGTGGGGGGTGAATGGGTGAGTGAATGGGTGGGGGGTGATGGGTAATGGGTGAGTGAATGGGTGGGGGGTGATGGGTAATGGGTGAGTGAATGGGTGGGGGGTGATGGGTAATGGGTGAGTGAATGGGTGGGGGGTGATGGGTAATGGGTGAGTGAATGGGTGGGGGGTGATGGGTAATGGGTGAGTGAATGGGTGGGGGGTGATGGGTAATGGGTGAGTGAATGGGTGGGGGGTGATGGGTAATGGGTGAGTGAATGGGTGGGGGGTGATGTGAATGGGTTGACGTTAATATACATTTCTACATCCATGATTTCATGAAAGTTAGAAGGGGCTATCTGGAGAGTCTGTGTTTGGTGGGCCTTCGGCCCACCAAACACAGACTGCGTTGGTGGTGGTGGGCCGAAGAAGGTGGGCCGAAGGCCCACCAATAGCCCTCCGCAGGAGCTAGCCAAAAAGTCCGCCCGGAGGGCGGCTTTGCGGCTAGTATATATATATATATATATATATATATATATATATATATATATATATTATATATATATATATATATATATATATATATATATATATATATATAAAATCAAAATTTTAAAAATCTAAAAAATCTAGAAATATTAAAGATCAGAAAATAAAGAAAATAAAAATATAAAATATAAAAAAATACAAAATAGAAAGATTAAAATTTATTACAAGACATGACATGTCATGTCCCTTTTTCACACACACACACACACACACACACACACACACACGTGTGTATTCCTCCACAACTAGATGAATACACACGTTCCATTCTGTGTTGCCCTATGAATGAAAACCATGGCTGTGGATTTGTTGCCACAGCTCTTCATGCTACCTAGTGATGGTGGGTTGTTTCCTTATAAATAGTTGTATTCCTCTCTTGTAATCTATAGGTCTATTTAACTGTCGTGAGTGTGTGCCTTATGCTTTTGTCTTTTTAATATGATATTTCTACTTAATTATTACACAGTTACGATGATCTCCTTCCCTTGTCTCCTCCTCAGCAGGGCAGTGGACGGTTCTATTTCGTTTTCTAGGCCAAGGCACGGTGACTGTGTGCACAGCTGGGCACTAAATACACGGAATGTATTTAAATACTAAATACTAAATACATGGGAGAAATGTATTTAAATACTAAATACTAAATACATTTTACGAATGTATTTAAATACTAACTACCTCAATTGTATTTAAATACTAAATACCTCAATTGTATTTAAATACATTTGTAAATACATTCTAGATACACACAAATTTTAACTTGTCCGAAAAATATGAATTTCCTTAGGATTTCCTTAGATTTTGGGTTTTCTTAGAAATTTCCTTCTCAGGCCTAAATTTCCTTGAAATCAGGAAATTTCCTTGGCAGTGGCAACCCTGGTTCACTGTAACATCAGGTTGCCAGATAGTGGGGCGGGTTTATGGCCAAATTAACTGTGAAAAAAGTATTTACATTTTTATATTAACCCTTTCACGCACGAAAAGTTTATAAAGTTTTTCCGTCCACTGCGACATCAATTTGGGGCTCTCTAAGTTGCCCGCGGAATGGCCTGACTGTGCGGCGAATGTTTTGTTTATGTTATCAATTTCAACCACAATTATTCTTTTTTCCTGGCATTATTATATATCGTTGGTTTCGCAAGAGATTATTCTGCCTTATGAAAGACAAAAATAACAAGAAATGCAAATAAATGGCGGAGTTTAACGACTTAAAAAAACATTGAGTAAAGAGAAATAAGAAATACTAGTGTACTAGTACTAGTACTAGTGTTCACCACTTCATAGCTCGATACTTCCTGAGTCGACTTTTTATGGTTTATATGCCAATAAAAGTGGACTTTTATGAGGATTCCAACGCTACCATTATAATTTTCATATGGCCAGTAGATTTTGAGAAAATGGAGGAAAACTGAAACCCTTGGAAGACGGATGGCTAAGAAGGCGGGCTGACACGCTGCCTGCTGAGTGAACAGGGACATGGGCCCTTATCACTTCAAATCCATTCGCACGAGCGAGTTGACAATTAGTTTATTTTATAGGCCTAGCTTGGATCTTTTACGCAAACAAATTGACGCGATCTGATAAATACTTTATTTATGGCGATTTTTTTAAAGTTTTTTGACGCAATTCGCGTCAAAAGCTAAGATGTACACGGGCCCGTTTTGACGCCATCGCGTCACCGTGCGTGAAAGGGTTAAATGTAGTATTTAAATACAGTGTATTTAAATACTCATAAAAGTATTTAAATACTGTATTTAAATACATGACAACCAATGTATTTATAAATACATTTCTAAATACACAAATGTATTTAAATACGTATTTAAATACTGCCCAGCTCTGGTCTGTATGTATTGTATGGAGAAATGTAGGAAACAGTGTGTGTGTGTGTGTGTGTGTGTGTGTGTGTGTGTGTGTGTGTGTGTGTGTGTGTGTGTGTGTTGCAGCTATAAGAACATAAGGAAGCTACAAGAGGCCGTGAGACCTACACGAGGTAGTTCCTGTTTTTAACACCCTCCCCCCATATTTTAGGCATATACGCCCCCCCCCCCCCCTACTATATTGGCATGCTAGAATAGTCTGGCATAGGCCTAAACACGGGGTAGGCCTAGTTCCTGGGACACTAACACATACATGACCTACATAATAGCAAACAATGTACGTAAGAAATCATCCTTCCTCTCTATATAGCTATAACAGCCAATATTTCACGTATTTGAGCCTATTTTCGGGTTTCTGCATTAATATTCTCCCTATTTACCTTTGCTCAGCCTTGCATACAGCCAGTAATCCCGTGTTATAAGGCTAGTAATGATCCCATAGCCATGAACACTCTCCGCGGCCCCAACATATGTAAACACGCCGTGACGTCACAGGCGGTGGCTTGGCGGCGGCAGCCCAGCACCTTATCCCTTCATTAACCATAACACATCAAATACATCAAATAATTAATAAATCAACACGGATAAAGTAAAATAAAGATAAATAGGACACAATAAGCCTAAAAAACAATGAAATGACGAAGAATTAATGAAATATTGGGTATCGAAATATGTCCGAAAAGCCTCAAATTCACCACCACACAGATCGACTTTTTTTACGAAGCTCTTATAAATCGTGAAAAAATATGGGCAAATAGTATATGATGTGTGTATCTTATAAACAGTAACAGATCCTAGTTCAGTGTTGAAACTAAGGAGCTAAACATGTTTTGTTTTTTCGATAATTTGACCCTTTCAACCACTGAGTCAGCCGTATTCCTTCACTAAAAACGCGAAAAACACGTCACATAGGCACACACAAACACACTGCGACTGTAGGCATAGCTAATCACACACAAATAACCTCACAGCTCAAATACAAGGAGGAACAAGGTTGACGTTAAATTATAAACAAATACACCCTCAGACAAAAAAAATAATAATACATCCACCAAGCTCGCGATTTATACATAAAACGATGCGGAAATATCAAAATATATTAAAACACACAAAAATCCCCCTATATTTAGTGTAAAAAAAAGAATTATCAACAAAATATCGCTAAAATGTAGTTACTAAATGATTGCATCATATTTTTTTTACGTAGGCCTTAAATATAACTTTTTTTTATGAAGTCATTAAAAAAACTGGGGTTTTCAACAAGGCTATGCAATCCTATATCAGTGCACGAATAAAAAAGCTATTATTAGTTTTAAATACGTAATCGGCAACTCGTATCCTCAGAATTCCCAAGAGCCAATCAGGGGCCTACCGTAGATAACAGTCAAGTCGCCACCTGCAGGCATGTCGCCAGCCACCAAATATTACGAATTATAGCATCACTACTGATTTTTATGTGCCACTGAAGATGATACATAGCAGTTTATATCATGACTGTATAATCTACCCTGTTTCAGCGTTTTTTTATGCTTTGTATCTGCAAATATAACTGTTGGGCATTTTGCTTCTCAAGTTTTTCTTGGCGCGACGACAGACAGTAGCTCATCACCTTTCGAGCGACAGGACACAAGACTTGCCAGATCTTTCAAACTTGAATAGAATTTGTTTTCACGTTGGCAGAGGAATTTTTTGTATATCCAAGCATCTTCCGCAGCTAATATATATAGAGACTTTGTTTTACTTTACCTCTAATTTCCCTGAATTCCCCAGAGTGGCGACTCAACTGTTGGGTTAAAATACTAGCTGGCGACTTTACTGTAGTAGGTATAACAACGTCGCCATTCGGTTTTATTTTTATAATTTGTTCATTTATAGCCCTAATATGACACAGATGAAGACACAAAATGACACACTTTCCAGAAACAGGCTAGATTATAGTCATGGGTATTATTTTACTAGGACCGAAATTCCCTACACAATTTGGGAGCTTGGTTTCTGTTTACCTTATTGGATTCTAGGAAACATTCTCTCTATGAACTTCCGTCGCAAATAATTACTTTTGGAGATAATGACATGTTGTTTATAAGGAGGAGAAACAAGTGTTTACGTCCGCCACACTCTTTTTCCTCTTGTGACCTGCATCGCCTCTGTTCTTCCCTTGCCGCGGACACTTTTTTAATGCAGATTTGGCTTTAGTTAGGAGGTTAATGCGTGGGAATAGGTTAGGTTAGGTTAGGTTAGGTTAGTGAGTCTAAAGGTGGGATTGGGTTAGGTTAGTAAGTCTAAAGGTGGGTTAGGTTAGTTTAATTTTCAAATCTCATATAGCTACACTCCTTCCTATTAAAAACGTCTATTATATCTCCGAAAGTAGTGATTTGCGACGGAAGTTCAGAGAATGTTTCTTATAATCTATTAAGGTGAATACCCCAATTGTGTAGGGAATTTCGGTCCTAGTGTAAAAATGTACCCAGTCATAATTATAAACTACTGTGTATCATCTTCAGTGGCACATACAAATCAGTAGTGATGCTAATTCGTAATATTTGGCGGCCGGCGACATTAGGGCAGGTGGCGACTTCAGTGTTATCTACGGTAAGCCCCAGGGTGTCCTTGGGGCGGCATAGGGGGGCGGCGTCCCCCATTACCAGGCGGCGGGGGGCACGGCAGAGCTACGCGGCGCATATACACACTATAACACGCCCTACACTGCATCACGCCCCTGCATGTGTGACCCTGGCCCCTCCCTTAGCACCACGACACTCGCCACACGCCCCCACACACAGTAAAACACATAAACACGACAAGGGGCGACATAATAATGGAGGCGTCACAGGCACCACTGCGAGGCTTATCTTTCCTTCCTAGTTCCTGCCTCCACCTTGACCCTTCCCCCTCCCTCCACTCCTCCACATCATCCACACCACCATGACATTACCTGAGGCGGGCCACTCGTTGACCACGTCTGGTTGGCCCACATGGTGCTGTAAATACGCGTGCTGCCTCCTCACGCACGTCTCCTTCGCCGCTGTGCTGTCTGCTGCTGCTGCTGCTGCTTCACCGCCGCCGCTGCACCGCTCAGAGGACGCTGCCGCCACTGCAGAATCGGATCCTTATTTATTACAACTCAACCCTCTTACCACCTTATTTATTACTACTCAATTCTCCTACAAGCTTTTCTGCCTCTAGCCTCCTCTACATGAATTTCTTTTATCGACTAGATAATTTATCGTGATATACACGCTTCTCTGTAAACGTTTTTTCTATTACTATTTTTTTATGTTTCTCTACTGAACTTTTGATCCTCTTCCCAGCAAGCCTTCCACCTCCTAGGTACTACCTACCGTAGCCTTACCACCAGCGATGTTAACTGTACGATAATTATTGTACTTGTACGATGATATAATTTGACCATCCGTACGATGTACGATGATGTTTGATGTTTGAAGAATTTCGTCAGTTATCGACGCAGCTGAGATGGATCTCCACTGTAACCAGACAGCTCTCTCTCAGACTACCCCTAGAGAGCTGTCTGCTAGTGCTTATAGTGTTGGCCGAAGCCAGCACCCCGGGAGGCGGGTTACAAACCCCGGCTAACACCTGGTACCCATTCACTGCTGGGTGGACAGAGGCTCAGGTTTTTAAGGAAACAGCCCAACTGTTTCCGCTCCGCCCGGGGATCGAACCCGGGACTTCTCGGTTGTAAGCCGAGCGTGCTTCCCCTACACTACGGAGTAATATCGTGGCCACCGAGATGTCTCTCGGTGGTCTCGGTAATATCCGATGCATGGTTGAGAATCGTACACGAAAATACGACAATTGACTCACAAATATAATTACATTATATGTCATACAAAAATTGTCATCGCAAAAAAAAAAAAATCTGTCGCTTTAATTCAACTTCCACGAGAGAGAGAGAGAGAGAGAGAGGCGGCGTTCACACTACACGTTTTTGATGTCCGTGTCTACGTATTGATTTATCTACCTTAAAAACAACTAACACATGTTTTTCTATCACTTTAATTCATGGTTATCTACTATACTTTGTTCTTCCATCCACAGTACTACTGCTCTACCTACGTATATCATGGTTTCTTAAGAATGCCATCTCTCACATGGTTAATATCTCAAATTCCACCATATCTAACGCATATACCTTACATGATTTAACCCCTTCACGCCCACATCTTTCTTTTGCTATAAAAAAATGTATGTTGTTAGGTAGCCATAAAATTACGAAAAGCAACTGAATAAACCAAATTAGCTAGTGGACAAGGATACTAAACGGCATAGCTATATAGTATTGCTTATATTCACTAAAAATCATCTAATAGTAGCCAAATTACAATGGAAATTACGTTCTGGGTCTCAAGGGGTTACTGCTTCCTCTATCCTACAGTGATTTCTTGTCCGCCTCGCCTCCTTCCTGGCATTCATATTTAATCTTTATATCCTCAATAATCGAAGTCTCTCTTGCCTGTGCTTTCTCTATTGGTTCCTGAGCATTAATATTTCACCTATCTACACATTCGTACAATATACATCACCTTCCTGGATGGGTTGAAATGCCACAAGGGGGAATGTGCCAGACGGTTTATGGAACTGTCGCCGATGGGAATTCTCGCCGAAACAACAAACTAGAACTCGTCGACGTGGAAATTTTAACCTAACCTGGACAATGGCACCTAATCTAAACTAACTGATCAAGCTAACGATAGTATTTCATCCCTGAATGCAGAAACACGGGTAAAACCTGATTAAATGTATATGTTGGGTCCTGTAATATCAAGAATTGGAACACTCGACGACGGCGGCGAGAGTCCCGATCGGCGACAGTTCCAGGTACCTGCCAAGACAACATCACCTGCCTTGCTTCTCTGTTAATGACTCCTCTATCCTACCGTAGCAAACACTATAGTCGCCAGTCACTCGCCACTGCACTAATGTCGCCAGGCACAATGTATTACGAATTTTAACATCACTACTGATTTGTATGTGCCACTGAAGATGATACACAGTTGTTTATATTATGTACATCACACTACATGTCTTCAGTGGCACATAAAAGTCAGTATATAGTGATGCTAAAATTCGTAATATATTGTGCCTGGCGACATTAGTGCAGTGGCAATTAAGTGACCCCCTCATGCCCAGATCTTACCTCTGCTACATACATTATCATCTGTTAACCATTGCGAAAAGTAGCTGAATATACCAAATTAGATAGCTAGATAGCGGACAAGGGTATCAAACAGGTCATATCTATAGAATATTACTTATTCATTAAAATAGTCTAATGGTAGCCAAAATACAAAATAAATTACGTTCTGAGGGAGTTAATATCGATATAAAGCCTGGTCCTCTCTTTCTATTTTGTTTGCACGTTGTCTTGGCTACCTGAATTGCCTTAATTACGTAGAGATTAACCATAGCATTATTGATTTAACCCCTTCACACCCAAATCTTTCCTTTGCTATATAAAATCGTCTGTCAGCCATAAAATGGACCCGTTTACTCACACCTAAAACACGGAGTATTATAAAGCTTTGGGTGCAATATAGGCTACATATCACTGTACTCATATTCTTTTTGCTGAGAAATGCACCATAAATGAAATATATGGCCTTTTTGGGGCCAAAATATCACAACACGGCGGAACGCGCTGTGATTGGTTGTGACGTAGTAACTGCAAACTCAGATCTCGCCTGATCAGCTGATCGGCTTGTTTTGGCTCAGCAAACCGCAAATTATAGTTTTATTTTACTAACCTAACTAACTTGCATTACCCCTACTACCGCAAGATGACCAGTAATCCTCCTTCAAGTGATGTAGTAGGTATTCACTGTGTTTGTGAATATGTAAGTTGTAGTTTATAAGGAAAAGTGGATAGACAGAGCAAAGTGGCCCGTGACACCAGACAAGTGATGACTTCTGGGATCGGCATTCCTTATAGGGAGCTTAAATGAACCTGCAATGACATGTACAGCTAGACAGATAGACGAACTCATAGAGGAACAGGTAGAAATGTATGGTTAGTAAAGGTGTGTAGTGGTGAGTAGAGTGACGAAGGGTGTATGTTTTGCTTATGTGGGGAAAGAAAGCCATACATTTCTACCTGTTCCTCTATGAGTTCGTCTATCTGTCTAGCTTTACATGTCATTGCAGGTTAATTTAAGCTCCCTATAAGGAATGCCGATCCCAGAAGTCGTCACTTGTCAGGTGTCACGGGCCACTTATCTGTCTATCCACTTTTTCCTTATAAACTACAACTTACATATTCACAAACACAGTGAATACCTACTACATCACTTGAAGGAGGATTACTGGTCATCTTGCGGTAGTAGGGGTAATGCAAGTTGGTGTATTAGTAGGTAGTACATAATAGTAGCGGCCGCTTGACAGCTGTTTTGCTCTGTTGTCTAAGCTAGTGACGTCACAACATGGCGCCAGTCGTTTTAGAGCGTATACATTTTC
>JACEEZ010010017.1:260000-285000 GCA_016584305.1 Chionoecetes opilio | reverse complement strand
GGATTTGTGCCAGAGGTCCAGGCACATGGACTATGGCAAGCATAAAAAGGGAGACATGACTGGCTGATTGATTTAATGCCATAAAAGGAAGACAGAGGTCAGAGCACATGCACTATGGCAAAGCATAAAAGGGGAAGACATGACTGGCTGATTTGATTTAATGCCAAAAAAGGGGAATGTGCCAGAGGTCAGAGGTCACATGGCACTATGGCAAAGCATAAAAGGGGAGACATGACTGGATGATTTGATTTAATGCCAAAAAAGGGGAATGTGCCAGAGGTCAAAGGTCACATGGCACTATGGCAAAGCATAAAAGGGGAGACATGACTAAGATTTGATTTAATGCCAAAAAAGGGGAATGTGCCAGAGGTCAAAGGTCACATGGCACTATGGCAAAGCATAAAAGGGGAGACATGACTAAGATTTGATTTAATGCCAAAAAAGGGGAATGTGCCAGAGGTCAAAGGTCACATGGCACTATGGCAAAGCATAAAAGGGGACATAACTGGATGAACAGGTATGTAAGGGAAATAATTTGTACAGGGAATAATATGAACTCAACACAATAATGATACGACTATTAGATTATTGCATTAAACTAACAAGTGATGAATAGATACTCATAACAGTAACAAAGAGTAATCAATCTAGTCTATGTCTTGAAAATAACATATAAGATCACAATTTTTGGCATGTCATAGATGCAAAAATCAGATTATCAAACAGATCTAATACAAAATTATGGCAATCGTCAATATGGCAAATAAGAGGAACATGAGAGATGCTGAGCTGCCGCAAGGATACGTAACATTCCGTACGAGGGCAGGACTTAACTAAGGGGTGACGTAAACTATCTAGCGGTGTTTGGAAAAAGGGATGTTGGATGGGAAATAGATCAAGGAATGCAATAGGAATGACTCATGGTAATATAAGTGATTGGAAAAAGGGAATGTAGGCTTGGAAATAGATCAAGGAATGAAATAGGAATGACTCATGGTAATATAAGTGATTGGAAAAAGGAATGTTGGCTGGGAAAATAGATCAAGGAATGCAATAGGAATGACTCATGGTAATATAAGTGATTGGAAAAAGGAATGTTGGCTGGGAAAATAGATCAAGGAATGCAATAGGAATGACTCATGGTAATATAAGTGTTTGGAAAAAGGAATGTTGGATGGGAAAATAGATCAAGGAATGCAATAGGAATGACTCATGGTAATATAAGTGATTGGAAAAAGGGATGTTGGATGGGAAAATAGATCAAGGAATGAAATAGGAATGACTCATGGTAATATAAGTGATTGGAAAAAGGGATGTTGGCTGGGAAAATAGATCAAGGAATGCAATAGGAATGACTCATGGTAATACAAGTGATTGGAAAAAGGGATGTTGGCTGGGAAAATAGACCAAGGAATGAAATAGGAATGACTCATGGTAATATAAGTGTTTGGAAAAAGGAATGTTGGTTTGGAAAATAGATCAAGGAATGCAATAGGAATGACTCATGGTAATATAAGTGTTTGGAAAAAGGAATGTTGGCTGGGAAATAGATCAAGGAATGCAATAGGAATGACTCATGGTAATATAAGTGATTGGAAAAAGGAATGTTGGCTTGGAAATAGACCAAGGAATGCAATAGGAATGACTCATGGTAATATAAGTGATGAAAAGGAGTGTTGGGCTTGTGAAATGACCAAGGAATGCAATAGGAATGCACTCTGTAATATAGTGATTGGAAAAAGAATGTTGGCTTGAAAATAGCCACCAAGGATGCAATCACGAAGACTCATGGTATAAAGTTTGGAAAAAGAATGTTGGCTGGGAAATAGACCAAGGCATGCAAATAGGAGTGACTCATGGTAATGTAATGATTGAAAAAATAATGTTGGCTTGGAAATAGATCAAGGAAGCATAGGAATGACTCATGGTAATATAAGTGATTATAAAAGGAATTGGTTGGAAAGCAGAATGCAATAGGCAAAGACTCATGGTAAAATAGTGATTGGAAAAGGAATGTTACTGAAATAGATAGGAATGCAATAGAATGACTCATGGTAATAAGTGTTTGGATTAAAGGATGTTGGCTGAAAATTGACCAGGAATGCAATAGGAATGACTCATGGTAATATAAGTGATTGGAAAAAGGAGTGTTGGCTTGGAAATAGACCAAGGAATGAAATAGGAATGACTCATGGTAATATAAGTGATTGGAAAAAGGGATGTTGGCTGGGAAAATAGACCAAGGAATGCAATAGGAATGACTCATGGTAATGTATGTGTTTGGAAAAAGGGATGTTGGATGGGAAAATAGATCAAGGAATGCAATAGGAATGACTCATGGTAATATAAAAAATTGGAGGAGTGTGAAAGGCTGTGTGTCATGCATTCACAAGATCCCAATCACCCAGGAAGCACTCATCCACTCAAAACTCACGTGGTGTATCCCTCAAACATTCGGCTCACTCATGGCATCCACTACAACATCTGACACACTTTGATAAAAATGCCCTGGCTAACCTAGTACACTCAGCTCATCTGCAACTCTTATAAAGGGAGTTTGTTTCCTCACCAGGACCACCGCCACTGTTACCCACCTATCACGCACTAACCCTAACATATAATCAGTACCGTAGATAACACTATAGTCGCCAGTCACTCGCCATTGCACTAATGTCGCCAGGTGCCATATATTACGAATTTTAGCATCACTACAGACTTTTATGTGTCACTGAAGAGGCATGTACAGTAGTTTATATTATGTACATCACACTACATGTCTTCAGTGGCACATAAAAGTCTGTAGTGATGCTATAATTCGTAATATATTGTGCCTGGCGACATTAGTGCAGTGGCGAGTGACTGGCGACTATAGTGTTATCTACGGTAGCATGCTGTCCCCTCCACCCTGACACAAATCCCATTGCAGGTCACAACAAACAGCCTCGTTGTCACCCATCACTCCTGACTGTTTTCCACCTCTCCTCCACCTCCTCCACACTCATCACTGGTCACCATTCCACCTCCACCACATTCACCCACCACTCCATCACATTCTTCCACTCAACCCGCCCGCCCCTTCCCACCTTCCCCCTCCACCTCAGGGCAGATCCAGGATGTTGTAGTCTTCGTACAGCTTCTGGGTCAGGTTGTACACAGAGTTCATGACCTCGATGACCTTGGGCATGAGGGCCTCGTTGTGTGCCCTCACGGCTGCCACGCCTCCGGCCATCTAGAAGGGAAGGGAGGCAGGGGTGAGGCACAGCGGGGTACTGTTGGTCTCTGTTTGTCTGTGTTTACTATACAGTAAACTCTCTATAGTTCCATCCCGTATGATTCAAACTTCGGATAATTCGACCTGTTTCAGGCTAGTTCGAGATTTTCAAATACTTTCTATAATTTATAATATTATTTCTATAATAATAATGCATATTTCAAAATGTTAAATATTTCATCTATGCATATTTCAAAATATTATATTTTTTATATATGCATATTTCAAAATATTATATTTTTCATATATGCATATTTCAAAATATTATATTTTTCATATATGCATATTTCAAAATATTATATTTTTCATATATGCATATTTCAAAATATTATATTTTTCATATATGCATATATCAAAATATTATATTTTTCATATATGCATATATCAAAATATTATATTTTTCATATATGCATATTTCAAAATATTATATTTTTCATATATGCATATATCAAAATATTATATTTTTCATATATGCATATTTCAAAATATTATATTTTTCATATATGCATATTTCAAAATATTATATTTTTCATATATGCATTTTTTCCTTCCTTGTAAACAGAGCTTACTACACATGCAGCAAACGTAAACAATTACTTTTTCTCTACAAACACATCACCAACACACAACAACACATGATAGGGCAAGAAACAGACTTTTTGTTTACACTTTCCTTTCCCCAACCCCTGCCCTCAGACCAACCCCCCTCCCCCCCCCCTCAGACCCCCCCCTCCTGCCCTCAGACCCCCCACCCCGCCCTCCACTTACCGGCTTGCTTCCCTGAATTACCTGTGGGACGAGGCAGAAAGACACAAGGTCAAGTCATGGGCTAATAAATAAGGACCACAGAAAGGGGTTAGTGTATACAATTTGTTCTCTCTCTCTCTCTCTCTCTCTCTCTCTCTCTCTCTCTCTCTCTCTCTCTCTCTCACTCTCACTCTCACTCTCACTCTCACTCTCTCACTCTCACTCTCTCTCTCATGTAAAGTAAAGATGTAAAGAAGAAAAATCTATATTCTCTCTCTCTCTCTCTCTCCTCACCCTCTCAATGATGGTCTGTTTGGTAGGCATCAGCAGCAGTACGGCCCCCACAGTCTTGGCCAGCACCCAGTTGTGGTGTCGGGCCAGCGTGCGGCCGTACAGCTCCGAAGTGGCCCCGCCCAGCCCGACCGTGTCCGCTGCCTTGTGAATCTCGGCCATGAAGCCAGAGATGAATTCTGTGGCAGAGAAGGAAAGGCCAGGTATAGTGCACACCTAGGGACATATAGTGCACAGCTAGGGACTTATAGTGCACAGCTAGGGACTTATAGTGCACACCTAGGGACATATAGTGCACAGCTAGGGACATATAGTGCACAGCTAGGGACTTATAGTGCACACCTAGGGACATATAGTGCACACCTAGGGACTTATAGTGCACACCTAGGGACATATAGTGCACACCTAGGGACATATAGTGCACACCTAGGGACTTATAGTGCACACCTAGGGACATATAGTGCACACCTAGGGACTTATAGTGCACACCTAGGGACATATAGTGCACACCTAGGGACATATAGTGCACACCTAGGGACTTATAGTGCACACCTAGGGACATATAGTGCACACCTAGGGACTTATAGTGCACACCTAGGGACATATAGTGCACACCTAGGGACTTATAGTGCACACCTAGGGACATATAGTGCACACTAGGGACATATAGTGCACACCTAGGGACTTATAGTGCACACCTAGGGACATATAGTGCATACCTAGGGACTTATAGTGCACACCTAGGGACATGTAGAGAACGCCACTCGGAGATATATAGAGAACGCCACTCTGAGATATATAGAGAACGCCACTCGGAGATATATAGAGAACGCCACTCGGAGATATATAGAGAACGCCACTCGGAGATATATAGAGAACGCCACTCGGAGATATATAGAGAACGCCACTCGGAGATATATAGAGAACGCCACTCGGGAGATATATAGAGAACGCCACTCTGAGATATATAGAGAACGCCACTCTGAGATATATAGAGAATGCCACTCGGAGACATATAGAGAACGCCACTCAGAGATATACAGAGAAACGCCACTCGTATATATAGAGAACGCCACTCGATATAGAGAACGCCACTCGGAGATATATAGAGAACGCCACTCGGATATATAGAGAACGCCACTCTGAGATATATAGAGAACGCCACTCTGAGATATATAGAGAACGCCACTCTGAGATATATAGAGAACGCCACTGAGATATATAGCGAACGCCACTCTGAGATATATAGAGAACGCCACTCTGAGATATATAGAGAACGCCACTCTGAGATATATAGAGAACGCCACTCTGAGATATATAGAGAACGCCAAGTGCTCTGAGATATATAGAGAACGCCACTCTGAGATATATAGAGAACGCCACTCTGAGATATATAGAGAACGCCACTGAGATATATAGAGAACGCCACTCTGAGATATAGAGAACGCCACTCTGAGATATATAGAGAACGCCACTGAGATATATAGAGAACGCCACTTAGAGATATATAGAGAACGCCACTCGGATATATAGAGAACGCCACTCGGATATATATAGAGAACGCCACTCGGATATATATAGAGAACGCCACTCGATATATAGAGAACGCCACTCGGATATATAGAGAACGCCACTCAGATATATAGAGAACGCCACTCGATATAGAGAACGCCACTCGGATATATAGAGAAACGCCACTCGTATATAGAGAACGCCACTCGGATATATATAGAGAACGCCACTCGGAGATATATAGAGAACGCTACTCGGAGATATATAGAGAACGCCACTCGGATATATAGAGAACGCCACTCAGAGATATATAGAGAACGCCACTCGGAGATATAAAGAGAACGCCACTTGGAGATACGTATATAGAGAACGCCACTTGGATACGTATATAGAGAACGCCACTCGGAGATATATAGAGAACGCCACTCGGAGATATATAGAGAACGCCACTCGGAGACATATAGAGAACGCCACTCGGAGATATATAGAGAACGCCACTTGGAGATACGTATATAGAGAACGCCACTCGGATATATAGAGAACGCCACTCGGACATGTAGAGAATGCCACTCGGAGATATATAGAGAACGCCACTCGGATATATAGAGAACGCCACTCGGAGATATATAGAGAACGCCACTCGGAGATATATAGAGAACGCCACTCGGAGATATATAGAGAACGCCACTCGGAGACATATAGAGAACGCCACTCAAGAGACATAGAGAACGCCACTCGGAGACATATAGAGAACGCCACTCGGAGACGCTAACCACTCTGCTACCACCAACCCAAATAAGCACATAAGAACAAGAAAAAATAAGGAATCTACAAGAGGCAGTGAGACCTACACGTGGTAGTTCCTGATACTTAACACTATAGCCTACATCCACCTTTCATCCCCATCCATAACACTGTCTAGCCTCCTTTTAAAACTCCCTAATGACTCTGTCTGTGTCACTAACCACACGACACAGTCCATTCCAATCATTTACCACCCTATTTGTGACCCAGTTTCTCCCTTTTCTTTTAAAATCTCATAGCACACCCATGACTAGTGTAGCAGCTGCCCTATCCTTCGCACCAACACCTATAACATCTACTACTACTACTACTTCACCTATAACATCACTGGTGTCACTATATAAAAATCCAGTCTGCGTCAACCAACGGGCGGACCATCACGTCCCTCCATAGGATAAAATAGCCTACTGGCGCTCATAGGCTTCAATGTAAATAATAATAATAATAATAAATAAATATAAACTCCCTTCCCCAGCCAGCCTACCCAGTCCTCGGTGCAGCCTGAGCAGAGTGCGGGAGCCGGACTGCGGGTCGGTGCAGCCCAGAAGGTTGTTCTCCTGCTCGTACTCGATCATGGACTGGATGGAGTAGTAGTAGTCCCCGCGCCCCCCTTACGGTAACACTGCAGGATGGTGACCTGTGGAGGGGGGAATGGGTCAGTGTGGAGGGGGGAATGGGTGTGTGGAGGGGGAATGGTGAGTGTGAATGGGGGAATGGGTGTGTGGAGGGGAATGGGTGAGTGTGGAGGGGGAATGGGTGTTGGAGGGATGGGGAGTGGGAGGGGATGGGTGAATGTGGAGGGGAATGGATGATGTGGAGGGGGGATGGGTGAATGTGAGGGGGGAATGGGTGAATGTGGAGGGGTGGGTGAGAGGGATGGGATAGAAGTAGTAGATTGACAGGAGAAGGAGAATGGTTGATTGAGTGATGTGGTCAAGGATAGATGGGGAAGATGAATGAAGAAACTTGATATATTCTGATACTAGTATATGTATTACATACTGTGAACTTTGAGGTGGTAGAGTATACTATATATATACACTTCTGCTACTACATACAGGGTTACATATCTTTTCCAAGATCTGAAACCGAAAGAAAGCTCGAAAACGTACATTTTCTCCAGACTACTGTACAGGCAATATCTACAGGCGCTATAGGCTCAACACGTATATATCTATAAAAAAAAAAACAAAAAAAATAAACAACCTGGTCACACTTATGGTTCTCTCTTTCTTCCGAATCTGCCTGAAAGATGTCACGATAACCTACTTTCTTATTTTTTTCCGTATCTGTAGGACTATCTCCCAAGCCAAACATTTGACACAACCATGCAAAAAAACCCCTTCACCTTAATGATTCTCTCTCTCTCTCTCTCTCCTATCTACATCTCTCTTCATCTCTCTCTACTCTCGCCACCATTTGCTCGCTCGCTCCTCATCTTCTCTCTCTCTCTCTCTCTCTCTCCGTGGTTGCATCTTCTTTCTTTCAGCTCTGTATGACTCTCCTCTGAGTTTACAATCTTCGCTTGAAAATCTACGCTAAAAATCTTCCATTCTCAAATCCGAAAAATTCCGAAATCCGAAAAGTGTCTGGTCCCAAGGTTTTCGGATAAGAGATTGTGAACCTGTACTACAATTACTACTATTAATACTACTACTGCTAAATACAATAACCCTATAGCCTCACCTTCTTCTGTATATCATGGGAGACAAAGTTGAACACTGTCCCAAGAAGCTGAAGGAACCTGAGGACAAAACAGGCATAAGTTACACTCACAGAAAACTTAACGGCTATGATACATACAGAAAACTTATGATGTACGACATGGAGAAGAATAAAGGGATTGACATACTGTGCATAAACATAAAGCCTCTCAACACAGTATCACCATCAGTAACACCACTATCACCATCTACTCATTCTCATCCCTATTCTGTCCATCTTCCTAATGCAAGAGTTAATCAGTATCTTCACTCTTTCATCCCCTTCACTGTAAACTCTGGAACTCTCTTGTATTTCTATTTTTCCACCTTCCTAAGACTTAATTTTTTTCAAGAGAGGAGTGAAACAAGACACCTCCTGAACTAAATTGGCCCACCCCCCTTTTTATATTCTCTTACTGTCTTCTTTATAGGGACTGGCAACTAGTGGGCTTTGTGTTACCTCTGTATTGTATATAAAAAATAAAAAAAAAAAAAAAAAAAAAAAAAAAAAAAAAAACCTGCCGTGTGTTATTTGTGCTACTGCTTAGGTTACCCGATGATGTATTTGTTTATACTCGCCGCACGTTAAGTTGGCGAAAATGGGGGCCCCCTCACTCCCCCCTTCCGAAAGCAGGGAATTGGCTGAGGCGTTGGGTGAGAATGCCTTATTCCAAAAAGAAAAGAAGCACATACACACACACACACACACACACACACACCAGGGGAGATTTTATAGCAGTGTACAGAGCATCAATGGGTCTGCAAATAATTGATAGAGAAGATCTGTTTGTGTGGGACGATAGAAGTACAAGAGGTCATGAGAAGAAATTGAAAAGGACAACATGCAAGAGGGACATAAAAAAATACAGCTACCCGTATAGAAGCCTAGAAGCCTGGAACAACCTTGATGCAAAAGTGATTAATGCAAGAAGTATTCAGGACTTCAAAGGCAAGCTGGATAATAGTAGATTTGGGGACGGGACAGTACGAGCATGTCTCTTTTCCTGTATGTTACAACTAGGTAAATACACACACACACACACACACACACACACCACACACAGGCAACACACACACACACACCCAGGCACACACACACACACACACCCAGACACACACACACACACACACCCAGGCACACCCAGGCACACACACACACACACACACCCAGGCACACACACACACACACACACACACACCCAGGCACAACACACACACACACACACACCCAGGCACACACACCATACACACCCAGGCACACACACACACACACACCCAGGCACACACACACACACACACCCAGGCACACACACACACACACACCCAGGCACACACACACACACACACTTACTTGTTAAGCTCGCTGTATGCCCTGAGGTAGGCGTCGAGGTACAGCTGCCCGTCCTCCCCCCGGCACTGAGAGAACCCGTCGAGCACCAGCTGCAGGTCAAACACCAGGTCCTGAGGCACCGCGGCGTCGGGCATCACGCCGTTCCCCTGCCGCCCCGACTCCGCCGCCGCCATGGCCGCCTCCGCCTCCTCTGCCACCTCGACTTGCTGTGGCGGTTCACTCCCGAGGGGAATGCCCGCCATGCTGCTGCCCTGTGTCCTGCTGGGGAAGGGAGACGCTAAGGTGACTCGTGTGGCTAGTGTAGGTACAGGTTGAAGTTCCCAAACTCGGCATCCCAAGACTCGGCAACACCCAAAACTCGGCTATGGTTCCGGATTTTCCAAAACACGGCAGAACACCCAAAAACCCGGCGCGTAGTTGCCGGGTCGGCCGCTAGGTGCCACACTAGGCCGCTTGGTTTCTCCATCCGATTTGTTTGTTGTTATTGTTCAGTGGTGTTGTGACTGTAGAGTTGTGTACACTGTTATTTTGTGTACTTCTACAGGTCTGTTATTGGTATTATGGCTCCCAAACCATTTTTTCCCCCTTAATATATCTACGTTCTAAAAGTCGGAAAATTCCATTACTCGGCTCGGCGCTGGTCCCGAGGTTGCCGAGTTTGGGAACTTCAACCTGTACTGTATTTACCTAGTCTTTCCATTTTATCAAGTCACTTGTGGAAATTATACACCAACCAGCCTCTCAATTATTAGAAGAGTGGTAGTTTTATCCCCCCGTTGTGAGGGAGGTGTTGTTCGCTCACCATAGGGGGAGACTAGGAATGTACAGTAAAACCTCTCATATCCGGACTAATTGGGCCAAGGAGTGGTCCGAGTAATGCAAGGATCCGAATAATGGGGGGATATGTATATATAAAAAAAAAATAAAAAATAAAATAAATAATAATAATAATAAGTGTATATACGTATAGCTAGGAAATTTCGAACCCCCCCCCTCCAAAAAAAAAAAAAAAAATTCTAGGTATAGCTAGGAAATTTCGACCCTTAAAAAAAAATAATAATAATAAATAAATAAATAAATACATAAATAAAAAAAATAAAAAAAGGAGGTGGTCCGAATAATGTCAAAGTCCGAATAATGCGTGTCCGAATACACGAGGTTTTACTGTATATATATATATATGTAATTATAATGGTAATGGGTAGAAAGTATAGCGACTAAAGTGACTTGATACATTGGAAAGACTGTAGTTAGTTAGAAATTGATGGTTTATGAGTTCTTATGTGTATATGTTCTATTGTAATCTGTAGTGTTATTATTATTATCATCATGTGGTATTATAAGTGTGTACTTATAATTATAGTATAAATACAATGGTTTTGGTGAGTACAAGTACTACAATCTGTGCTGTTTTTGGCATGTTTGAGTGACTTATTTGTGTGGAGGGGCTGGCGGTAACCATCGGATAATTCAGACTTTAGGCTAATTCGACCCAGATCTCACCCCAATTAGTTCAAAGAGTTAGAGAGTTAGTTAAAGAGTTAGAGAGTTAGTTAGAGAGTTAGTTAAGAGAGTTAGAGAGTTAGTTAAAGAGTTAGAGAGTTAGTTAAAGAGTTAGAGTTAGTTAAAGAGTTAGAGAGTTAGTTAAAGAGTTAGAGAGTTAGTTAAAGAGTTAGAGAGTTAGTTAAAGAGTTAGAGAGTTAGTTAAAGAGTTAGAGAGTTAGTTAAAGAGTTAGAGAGTTAGTTAAAGAGTTAAGAGTTAGTTAAAGAGTTAGAGTTAGTTAAAGAGTTAGAGAGTTAGTTAAAGAGTTAGAGTTAGTTAAAGAGTTAGAGAGTTAGTTAAAGAGTTAGAGAGTTAGTTAAAGAGTTAGAGTTAGTTAAAGAGTTAGAGAGTTAGTTAAAGAGTTAGAGAGTTAGTTAAAGAGTTAAGAGTTAGTTAAAGAGTTAGAGTTAGTTAAAGAGTTAGTTAGTTAAAGAGTTAGAGAGTTAGTTAAAGAGTTAGAGAGTTAGTTAAAGAGTTAGAGAGTTAGTTAAAGAGTTAGAGTTAGTTAAAGAGTTAGAGAGTTAGTTAAAGAGTTAGAGTTAGTTAAAGAGTTAGAGAGTTAGTTAAAGAGTTAGAGAGTTAGTTAAAGAGTTAGAGTTAGTTAAAGAGTTAGAGAGTTAGTTAAAGAGTTAGAGAGTTAGTTAAAGAGTTAGAGTTAGTTAAAGAGTTAGAGAGTTAGTTAAAGAGTTAGAGAGTTAGTTAGTTAAAGAGTTAGAGAGTTAGTTAAAGAGTTAGAGAGTTAGTTAAAGAGTTAGAGAGTTAGTTAAAGAGTTAGAGAGTTAGTTAAAGAGTTAGAGAGGGTTTACTGTAGTCTAATAGCTGTCAAATAGAGGGGAGGGGGTCAACGTTACAACACAGACAAAGAATGAGGAGCAAGAACGGGTACACTATATTTATGGCATGAAAACAAAGCTTCTTCCATGAATGTCAATGAAGAAACTGCAGCATAAATAAACGAGAAACAGGTAAAAGCAAGTCTATAATGGTGTCCAGGGCTATATAAGGCCAGGCAATATAAGGCATAATAACATAGAGCATAATAACAAGGCTATATAAGAAGAAAACTAAGTGTCATAGAGAACTTACAAGGAAAAACAAGGACAAGTAATTTAGGAACATCTGACATAGGGAGAGAAAAAAATTCCCTATAACAGTGAAATCAAATTATAGCCACGTGTAGTGAAACAATAGTCAGGGGAGAATTAGAGAGACAAAGCTTGATAAATGTGGGAATTACAGAGACAAAGCTTGATAAATGTGGGAATTACAGAGACAAAGCTTAATAAATGTGGGAATTACAGAGACAAAGCTTGATAAATGTGGGAATGTGGGAATTACAGAGAAAGCTTGATAAATGTGGGAATTACAGAGAAAGCTTGATAAATGTGGGAATTACAGAGAGAAAGCTTGATAAATGTGGGAATTAGAGAAAAAGCTTGATAAATGTGGGAATTACAGACAGCTTGATAAATGTGGGAATTACAGAGACAAAGCTTGATAAATGTGGGAATTACAGAGAAAAAGCTTGATAAATGTGGGAATTAGAGAAAAAGCTTGATAAATGTGGGAATTAGAGAAAAAGCTTGATAAATGTGGGAATTAGAGAAAAAGCTTGATAAATGTGGGAATTAGAGAAAAAGCTTGATAAATGTGGGAATTACAGAGACAAAGCTTGATAAATGTGGGAATTAGAGACAAAGCTTGATAAATGTGGGAATTAGAGAAAAAGCTTGATAAATGTGGGAATTACAGAGACAAAGCTTGATAAATGTGGGAATTACAGAGACAAAGCTTGATAAATGTGGGAATTACAGAGACAAAGCTTGATAAATGTGGGAATTACAGAGACAAAACTTGATAAATGTGGGAATTACTGAGACAAAGCTTGACAAATGTGGGAATTACAGAGAGAAAGCTTGATAAATGTGGGAATTACAGACAAAGCTTGATAAATGTGGGAATTACAGAGACAAAGCTTGATAAATGTGGGAATTACAAAGAAAAAGCTTGATAAATGTGGGAATTACAGACAAAGCTTGATAAATGTGGTGGAATTAGAGAAAAAGCTTGATAAATGTGGGAATTACAGACAAAGCTTGATAAATGTGGGAATTACAGAGACAAAGCTTGATAAATGTGGGAATTAGAGACAAAGCTTGATAAATGTGGGAATTACAGAGACAAAGCTTGATAAATGTGGGAATTACAGAGACAAAGCTTGATAAATGTGGGAATTACAGAGACAAAGCTTGATAAATGTGGGAATTACAGAGACAAAGCTTGATAAATGTGGGAATTACAGACAAAGCTTGATAAATGTGGGAATTAGAGAAAAAGCTTGATAAATGTGGGAATTAGAGACAAAGCTTGATAAATGTGGGAATTACAGAGAAAGCTTGATAAATGTGGGAATACAGAGAAAAAGCTTGATAAATGTGGGAATTACAGAGACAAAGCTTGATAAATGTGGGAATTAGAGAAAAAGCTTGATAAATGTGGGAATTACTGAGAAAAAGCTTGATAAATGTGGGAATTAGAGAAAAAGCTTGATAAATGTGGGAATTAGAGAAAAAGCTTGATAAATGTGGGAATTAGAGAAAAAGCTTGATAAATGTGGGAATTACAGACAAAGCTTGATAAATGTGGGAATTACAGAGAAAAAGCTTGATAAATGTGGGAGTTACTGAGAAAAAGCTTGATAAATGTGGGAATTAGAGAAAAAGCTTGATAAATGTGGGAATTAGAGAAAAAGCTTGATAAATGTGGGAATTAGAGAAAAAGCTTGATAAATGTGGGAATTACAGAGAAAAAGCTTGATAATGTGGGAATTACTGAGAAAAAGCTTGATAAATGTGGGAATTAGAGAAAAAGCTTGATAAATGTGGGAATTACTGAGAAAAAGCTTGATAAATGTGGGAATTAGAGAAAAAGCTTGATAAATGTGGGAATTAGAGAAAAAAGCTTGATAAATGTGGGAATTAGAGAAAAAGCTTGATAAATGTGGGAATTAGAGAAAAAGCTTGATAAATGTGGGAATTAGAGAAAAAGCTTGATAAATGTGAGAATTAGAGAAAAAGCTTAATAAATGTGCGAAAAGTGGAATAAATAAAGGAATTATTGAGAAAAAACTTGACAAATGTGGGAAATACAAAAGAAAATGTAACAAATGAAAGAAATAATGTAAAAAATGTAATAAATGTTGAAAAAATGAATAAAATAAAGAATAATTGATGGAGATAATGAAAAATAATTAAATAAATGGAAATGATTGAAAAAAAGCTTGATAATTGATGGAAAAGAGAGAGAGCGAGAGAGAGAGAGAGAGAGAGAGAGAGAGAGAGAGAGAGAGAGAGAGAGAGAGAGAGAGAGAGAGAGAATAGGGTGAGGAAAGGTACTGAAGAAAGAGGATAATGGGCCTCAAGGGGTTAAAATGGGAGGAGTGAAATCATGGCAGACAGAGGAGGAAGTAAACATAAGATAAGGAAACAGACTGACCAAGCGGAAACAATCCCCCAAACAGGACACAACCCCCCCCCACCAATCCCTAAACAAGGCTAACATCCCCCTCCCCCCTCTACCCCCCCTTATGTCCCCCTCTCCCCCCCCACACCCCCCCATTGCTTGCTAAATGTGTAAGTACAATTACTTCCTCATCTCTTAAGCCTTCAATTGCTTAACTTTTTCTATGTCTTCTCAAAGCACGATCACCTTCGCAGCTATTTTTACTGTAGGGGGTTAACTTGAACTCCTTTGTGGAGAGAGAGAGAGAGAGAGAGAGAGAGAGAGAGAGAGAGAGAGAGAGAGAGAGAGAGAGAGAGAGAGGAGAGAGAGAGAGAGAGAGAGGAGAGAGAGAGAGAGAGAGAGAGATGAGAGAGAGAGAGGAGAGAGAGAGAGAGAGAGAGAGAGAGGAGAGAGAGAGAGAGAGAGAGAGAGAGAGAGAGATAGAGAGAGAATTTTGACAGCATAGGAAGAAAGGTTATGACTGACAGAATAGGGTGAGGAAAGGTACTGGAGAGAGAGAGAGAGAGAGAGAGAGAGAGAGAGAGAGAGAGAGAGAGAGGAGAGAGAGAGAGAAGAGAGAGAGAGGAGAGAGAGAGAGGGAGAAGAGGGGGGGGGGGGGTGATCTCTGTCCAGGGAAAATAGTGAAAGAAAAAGTGGTTTGATGTATCTGGGAGGTGCATGCCTTTGTGTGTGTGCGTGTGCGTGTGCGTGTGCGTGTGTGTGTGTGTGTGTGTGTGTGTGTCTCAAGGCTGGTGGCAAAAAAAGGCTGCCTTTCTAACCTTCCTGACCACAGCTGTGTGTGGCATGACCTGTGGATGTCTCAGAATGATAGTGAGAGTTGTGATGCTATTTATTTTGTTCACAAAGGACTGGCCAAGGTATAAAAAAAAAAAAAAAAAATTTTTTTTTTTTTTTTTTTTTTTTACATTACACAGGACTGGGAATATAGTTGTTATGATAGTATTTATGATAGTATTTATGATAGTTATTTTTTTCATCACAAAGGACTGGCCAAGGTAGACCAAAAAAAGTATAGCAATTTTTTTTTTTTTTTTTTTTGTACATCACCAAGGACTGGGACTATGTATAGTAACTAGTATGTAGATAGTTCAATATATTACTTATTGATATAGTACTATTATTATCTGCTATAATGATAGTACTTGTATGTCTCCATGGTAATTGTGGTGGTAGTTAAGAAACCTAATTACAGTAATTTTAGTAAATTTTTTAGTAATTTTTTTAGTAAATTTTTAAATAATTTTTTTTAAGTACATCATTTTAGTACATTTTTAGTATATTTTTAAAGTACATTTTTAAAGTACAATATTTAAGTACATTTTATAAGTACATTTTTAAAGTACAATATTTAAGTACATTTTATAAGTACATTTTTAAAGTACAATATTTAAGTACATTTTATAAGTACATTTTTTAAGTACAATATTTCAGTACATTTATAAGTACATTTTTTAAGTACAATATTTAAGTACATTTTTTTAAACATTTTTAGTACATTTTTAGTATATTATTTTAGTACCACATTTTTTAAGTACATTTTATAAGTACAATATTTCAGTACATTTTTAGTACATTTTTTAGTATATTATTTTAGTACATTTTAGTACAATATTTTTGGGTGGCAGGAATTAGAAGGAAATATCTGCCCTATTATTGTGTTCCTAATGCCGCACGCTGCCTCAGACCAACCCTCCTAAGATGTGATTTGAAGGCGGTGGTAACGAAACCAGGTTATTAGAAAGTAAAACCTGTATTACTGTAAGGAACATTGCTAGGTGGTTACTGTCTGTTAACCTTCTCTCTCTCTCTCTCTCTCTCTCTCTCTCTCTCTCTCTCCTCTCTCTTCTCTCCCCTCTCTTCTCTCCTCTCTCTCTCTCTCTCTCCTCACTTCCCTCCATCCCCTCACCACACTCACCCCTCAACCCACACTCCACACCCACACCACACACACACCACACCCAACAACACACCACACCCACACCCAAACACACACACACACCCAACCCAACACACACACCCACACCCAACACACAACCCACACCCAACACACACCCACACCCAAACACACACACCACACCCAACACCACACCCACACCCAAACACACACACCCACACCCAAACACACACACCCACACCCAAACACACACACCCACACCCAAACACACACACCCACACCCAAACACACACCACCCCAAACACACCACCACACCCACAACCCAAACACACACACCCACACCAAACACACACACCCAACAACACCAACCCAACCACACACCCACACCCAAACACCCACACCCACACCCAAACACCCACACCCAAACACCCACACCCAAACCACACACCCACAGTGACCCACACCCAAACACACACACCCACACCCAAAGACACACACCCACACCCAAACCACACACACCAAACACACACACCCACACCCAAACACACACACCCACACCCAAACACACACACCCAAACACACACACCCACACCCAAACACACACACCCACACCCAAACACACACACCCAAACACACACACCCACACCCAAACACACACACCCACACCCAAACACACACACCCAAACACACACACCCAAACACACACACCCACACCCAAACACACACACCCAAACACACACACCCCCACCCAACAATTGAGAAAAGAAGAGAAAGGGGAGATTTTACAGCAGTGTACAGAGCATCAATGGGTCTGGAAAAAATTGATAGAGAAGATCTGTTTGTGTGGGACGATAGAAGTGCAAGAGGTCATGAGAAGAAATTGAAAAGGACAACATGCAAGAGGGACATAAAAAAATACAGCTTCCCGTATAGAAGCATAGAAGCCTGGAACAACCTTGATGCAAAAGTGATTAATGCAAGAAGTATTCAGGACTTCATAGGCAAGCTGGATAATACGCAGTAGATTTGGAGACAGGACAGTACGAGCATACCTCTTTACCTGTATGTTACAACTAGGTAAATACAATTGTGCCCAGCCTACAGTAATGAAAGAAAGAAAAGTGTGAGGCTACAACAACCTTACCGTAGAGGAGGAAGAGGCTATAGTGGGGGAGTATTTGTTCGGAGAGGGGAATGTGGAAGAAGCAAAAAGAACAAGCAACAGTTTTTGGATGACCAGAGAAAATAAGAAGAAAGAAAAAGAAAGAAACTAATAAGATAGAATAAGAGAAGACAACTAATTAAAGACCCAGACAGCAAGAAGAAACACGTCAGGGAGTGTCGTTGAAAAAGGCCAGACTCCCGACCCACAACTGAACTGAACTGCACTAGGTAAATACACACACTCCCATTAGGCCCCTTGTACTACACAGCTCATCTCATCTCCATATTTCCAGTACGATAACAACAGAGAAGCCTTCATCATCAAGCCACAAACATAGAAGGAAAAAAATATATATACATAAAAATCGCTCCAATGTCTCACACATGACCACCCCAAGATTCTTAACATTTAACTGACATTTGACCTATACAATGTGAGGTCAGCTATTCCCTTCCTCTCTGCTCCGCCCAGACTACTTAACTGTACACACACACGCAACACACACACACACACACACACACACTCAGACACACTTCAAGAGGGATATAACAAAATACAGCTTCCCGTATAGAAGCCTAGAAGCCTGGAACAACCTTGATGCAAAAGTGATTAATGCAAGAAGTATTCAGGACTTCAAAGGCAAGCTGGATAATAGTAGATTTGGAGACGGGACAGTACATAGCTCTTTTCCTGTATGTTACAACTAGGTAAATACACACACACACACACACACCTCTTCCTTCTAAGGCGGCAATTAAGTGTACACAAACATTCCTAACATTAACTAACTGTACTCTTATAAGCAGGAACGGAGTCACTTCTCTACTAGTCCTGCTTAGACTACTACACACACTTCCCTCTCTAGCAATACCTACACACAACCATAACTAACTATAACAATTCTTAAGAGACCTGTGTCTTTAACCCCTTGAGACCCAGAGCGTAATTTCCATTGTAATTTGGGTACCATAAGACTATTTTTAATGACTATAAGAAATATTTTATAGCTATGACCTGTTTAGTATCTTTTCCACTAACTAATTTGGTATATTAAGTTACTTTTCGTAATTTTATGGCTCCACAAGACATTTCTTTATAGCCAAGGAAAGATCTGGGCGTGAAGGGGTTAATGGACCTTGTGTCTTTTAGAGTGAAAAAATTGACGAAAACGTGAAATTGAGTTATATTTTCTCTATTTTCTACCTCAGTCACAGACCCACAAAATTCCACAACTGTTTCCATTATCATATCACTATAGTCTATTTACTATAGCACTATACCACGGGCATGTGCGTAAAGCCTGACCTTCATATAGGATGGCATTTAACACATTCCATCTCGATTTCATCCTAAGGCACCTGTAGAGGGACTAAAAAGGCTCATCACTCTGGTTCAGTTGTTTTTTTGACGTGGGGTGAAGGACTTTGTTTACGGAGGATTCTCTACTACGAACTACGAACTTTCGGGAACTACCACGTGTAGGTCTCGCGGCCTCTTGTAGCTTCCTTATTTTCTGATGTTTCTATGAGGGATTAGCAGAGGGTTTTAATAGAGGTAGCCTATTGTCTATTTTTTGTATTATGGTCAAAATGCAGTAAGGAAGCCACGCCCCCTGCCTCCCCTTCTATTCTACTGAGTGACAAAATAAAAAAATCCCTCTGTAGTGAAGATTGCTCTGTCCAGTGGTCACGCCGCTGTTAAGTAGTGAAGCTATTGTGATTGGTAGTGATGATACGAGGAATGCACCAATCAGCTGCCCCGTAGAATAGAAGGGCAGGCAGGGGGCGTGGCTTCCTTACTGCATTTTGACCATAATAACAAAAATAGATGGCTACCTCTCTTAAAACCCTCTGCTAATCCCTCATATGAACATCAGAAAATAAGGAAGCTACAAGAGGCCGCGAGACCTACACGTGGTAGTTCCCGAAAGTTCGTAGTTCGTAGTAGAGAATCCTCCGTAAACAAAGTCCTTCACCCCACGTCAAAAAAAAAACTGAACCAGAGTGATGAGCCTTTTCAGTCCCTCTACAGGTGCCTTAGGATGAAATCGAGATGTAACGTGTTAAATGCCATCCTATATGAAGGTCAGGCTTTACGCACATGCCCGTGGTTTGGGGGTAGAGATGCCCAGGGAGATGCCCACATTTGTTCCTTCTATACCTCGAGTTTTTCAAAAGGTACGGGTATAGATCTCCAGGGATAATTTGGGTTCAGTTGGATTATATAAAGAGTGGTAAGAGTGGTGATAGTGATGGTAATGAGGGTGTTAGTGGTGGTGATAGTGATGGTAATGATGGTGTTAGTGGTGGTGATAGTGGTGGTAATGAGGGTGTTAGTGGTGGTGATAGTGATGGTAATGATGGTGTTAGTGGTGGTGATAGTGATGGTAATGATGGTGTTAGTGGTGGTGATAGTGATGGTAATGAGGGTGTTAGTGGTGGTGATAGTGATGGTAATGATGGTGTTAGTGGTGGTGATAGTGATGGTAATGATGGTGTTAGTGGTGGTGATAGTGATGGTAATGATGGTGTTAATGGTGGTGATAGTGATAGTAATGATGGTGTTAGTGGTGGTGATAGTGATGGTAATGAGGGTGTTAGTGGTGGTGATAGTGATGGTAATGAGGGTGTTAGTGGTGGTGATAGTGATGATAATGAGGGTGTTAGTGGTGGTGATAGTGATGGTAATGATGGTGTTAGTGGTGGTGATAGTGATGGTAATGAGGGTGTTAGTGGTGGTGATAGTGATGGTAATGAGGGTGTTAGTGGTGGTGATAGTGATGGTAATGAGGGTGTTAGTGGTGGTGATAGTGGTGGTAATGATGGTGTTAGTGGTGGTGATAGTGATGGTAATGAGGGTGTTAGTGGTGGTGATAGTGATGGTAATGAGGGTGTTAGTGGTGGTGATAATAAGAACATAGGAAGAACATAAGGAAGCTATAAGAGGCCGTTAGATCCATAGACAATGAAGGCACTAACTAACAATTACTAACTAATAATATTACTAACAATAACTAACTAACACTAACACACAATTCACGATACAAATAACACCTACAGTATAGAGATGATCATTTAACTTCACAAAGCCAGATACTTCACATATCTTATTAACCCCTTGAGACCCAGAACGTAATTTCCATTGTAATTTGGGTACCATTAGACGATTTTAATTAATATAAGCAATATTTTATAGCTATGACCTGTTTAGTATCCTTGTCCACTAATTAATTCGGTATATTTAGTAACTTTTCGTAATTTTATGGCTAACAACAGACGATTTTATATAATAATGGAAAGATCTGGGCGTGAAGGGGTTAAGAATGAAAAAAACAAAACATTGACCACCTTTACGCCAAATGATAGTCCTTGATCTACTTCATATACTTCTCTATTCATGTTGCATTTATCTGCCATAGTTTTTTAGTTATTAAAAAAAACGTAATTTTCAAAAATAATCAAGGCATAGCCTACCCCTTGCAAAATGTGCAATATTTTTTGAAAAATTGATTTGCTTGAAAATTAGTTCCTAGCAGTTATCGGGCATGCTGAACACGAATCTGGAGACAGTTTTCAGTTACAATGATTAGAATTCCATATTTCAGCCAATTCACAATGACATGATACTTCCAGATATTCCTTAAAAATCACAAATTAGACAAAACTTACTACAAGAAATAAAAATATGATAGCCATTGCTAGATTAATCATTACTTCAATACAACGATCAGTATTAGTATTTTCAGTATTAGTATTATTAGTATTAATCCCTATTTGAGCCACCCATGCGAAAAATGTGTGTGGGTGTAGCTATAATCTAATTTTTAAGTAGTAAGAAATTGATGGTTTATGAGTTCTTATGTGTATATGTTCTATTGTAATCTGTATTATTATTATTATCATGTGGTATTATAAGTGTGTACTTATAATTATCGTATAAATGCAATGGTTTTGGTGAGTACAAGTACAGGTTGAAGTTCCCAAACTCGGCAACCTCGGGACCAGCGCCGAGCCGAGTAATGGAATTTCCCGACTTTTAGAACGCAGATATATTAAGGGGAAAAAAAGCATGAAAATCACATGAAAAAAATTCCTGGACGTTTGGGAGCCATAATACCAATAACAGACCTGTAGAAGTACACAAAATAACAGTGTACACAACTCTACAGTCACAACACCACTGAACAATAACAACAAACAAATCGGCGGAAGAAACCAAGCGGCCTAGTGTGGTGGCACCCAGCGGCCGACCCGGCAACTACGCGCCATGTTTTGGGTGTTCTGCCGTGTTTTGGAAAATCTGGAACCATAGCCGAGTTTTGGGTGTTGCAGTCTTGGGATGCCGAGTTTGGGAACTTCAACCTGTAATACAATCTGTGCTGTTTTGGCATGTTTGAGTGACTTATTATTGTGGAGGGGCTAGAGGTAACCATCAGATAATTCGGACTTTCGGCTAATTCGACCCAGATCTCCCCCCAATGAGTTTGAATTAGAGAGTGTTTACTGGATACAAATACTAGTCAACTCAATTTGTTGGAATAAACTTTAACCTTAACACAAAAAAATCAGAAAATGGCTAATGAATAATAACTGTTGTAGACTCAGACTTGTACAATGTTTATACTTTATAGAGACTACCAGGAGTTTTGTGAAGGCCCGGGATCAGGACAGCCTTGATAGTTAAGTAGTGACCCGAGTGTCTCAAGTCGTGCTGACACCAAGGCCCTGAGTGTTGGGACAGACCGACTTGACCCTACCTGACCTTTGACCCCATTAAGATGACCTCATCCCAAGGGCCACACACTGACTTCAATGCATCATGTGACCTTTCTAAAAATATCCTGCATTCTCATGTATTATTCCAGATGAACACCGAATTCACTTTGGTGGACGAAACTATTTTTTTCTGGTGAGTTTTGATGTTTTGAATTAATCGGCTAACCATTTCTGTCGCTAATCACTTGTGAAGTGATTTGCAACAAAAATGACAAAAAAACTAATTGAACCTAACAGAACCCATACCTAACCGAACCTAACCTAACCTAACCTAACCTAACCGAACCCATACCTAACCTAACCTAACCGAACCCATACCTAACCTAACCTAACCGAACCCATACCTAACCTAACCTAACCTAACCGAACCCATACCATACCTAACCTAACCTAACTAAACCTAACCTTTACCTAGACTAACTATACAAACAAAATTGAAAAAAAATTAAAAAGTGACGCGACAGAAATGGTCTGCAGAGTAATTCAAAACACATCAAAACTCACCAGAAAAAAAATAGTTCCGTCCACCAAAGTGAATTCGGTGTCAAACTGGAATAATACCCAATCTAATGTCAATGTCGAGAGTCCCCACTGTAAATAGTATGTGTACCTTTAGCGCCAGCCAATGCCAAGAGTTGAGTGTTGCACCGCCACGCCCCTCCTCCCCTCACAGGAACTACCTCGAGTAGGTCTCACGGCCTCTTGTAGCTTCCTTATTTTCTTATATTCTTATGTTCATGCCCTCCCTGCTTCAATAGGTGACACAGGCCCTCCCACCCTCCACGCTTCAATAGGTGACACAGGTCCTCCCCTCCCTGCTTTAATAGGTGACACAGGTCCTCCCCTCCACGCTTCAATAGGTGACACAGGTCCTCCCGCCCTCCCTGCTTCAATAGGTGACACAGGTACTACATCTTATCTCTCCCTTATCAGTGCGACATAAGCTGCAGTTCCCACACAATCCCTTAAGTCTGGTATTTCCTGTGCCAGCAAAGACACATACACAGAACAATCATCAAGTCTATGAATGTCATTTCCAACTAGCTAAATATAACCCCACAAAATAAAGTGTAGAAATAGTTGTCATTTCCAACTAAATATAACAACATAAAATTAATAGGGTAAAATTCTAGTCCTTTCCCGCCCTTATTAGTGGGCTTTTTCCTCCAGACCTTCACAGATCCCTTCAGATACCTCTAACACGTAATTATAAAGTGGGGGAGATTAAAATAAGAACAAAACATTACTAACCTAACCTCAATATAACCTAACCTAACCTCACTATAACCTAACCTAACCTCACTGTAACCTAACCTAACCTCACTATAACCTAACCTAACCTCACTATAACTTAGCCTAACCTCACTATAACCTAACCTAACCTTACCAATAACCTCCTAGCGAGACCTAAGGGCGAGAAAGAACTAGAATTTTACCAGGTTAGGTTAGGTTAGGTTATATTGAGGTTAGGTTGGTTATTTTGGTTTTTTTCCTTCTGCCCCACTTTATAATTACGTTTTAGAGGTACCTGAAGGGATCTGTGAAGGTCTGGAGGAAAAAAGGCCACTAATAAGGGCGGGAAAGGACTCTAGTAGAAGTTTACCATAAATTGTGGAAATACTTGTGTCATTTCCAACTAAACATAACCTCACAAAATAAATTATGGAAATAGTTGAATATCAAGGCCGAGAGAGAGAGAGAGAGAGAGAGAGAGAGAGAGAGAGAGAGAGAGAGAGAGAGAGAGAGAGAGAGAGAGAGAGAGAGCCCAGTTCTGCCTAATATTACCTCCCGTATCTTTACCCGCAGCATTATATTCAATGTATCACCATTAATCTCTCTCTCTCTCTCTCTCTCTCTCTCAATAATACCCTGCCAGAAATAGCCATACAAGGCATAATATTCCCTCTTTCCTTCCCCACTCACACCCTAACCTAAACGGGGTACAGTCAGTTCGTACACAAGTTGTTTCGTACCCCAGTAGATTCGTACACCCAAAAATTGTTTCCTAGTCTATATGAAACCCTAGTCGTTTCGTACACTCCGCTCACAGTTGAACTTAATTACTATATAGTTACGATACCACACCAGGTATGTACGAAAAACTCCAAAAACTCCAAATCAGTGTACGAAACAACTAACAAAACCTGGGTACGAAACAACTGGTGTACGAAACTCCCTATAACCCTCTAGACCCAGGCATACCATTACCCACAGGCAGAAACCTCATATACCAACCCCTTCCCCCCTTCCCCAACCCCCCTACACACACACACACACATACAAGCACACACACACACCCACACACAGCAAGGCAAATAAAACCACCGAGGTATTTCCTGTCAGATGGGATAAATAAATACCTGAGAGACCTATAAATACCCAAAGCATAAATATTTACAAGTAATTTTTTCCTCAAGTCTAC
>JACEEZ010010017.1:245000-247500 GCA_016584305.1 Chionoecetes opilio | reverse complement strand
TGGTGGTGGTGGTGATGATGGGTGAGGTTTTTGTGGTGGCGGCAGTGGTGGTGGTGGTGTTTAGGTGGTGTTTAGATGATACGGTCACCTGATCAAGTATATAAAAACTTGCTGCTTAACACTTTCACTTTCATTAGTATACTCTCACCACCACCACCACCACCACCACCACCACCAACCTCCTTTTTACACACACACACACACACACACACACACACACACACACACACACACACACACACACACACACACACACACACACAGATAGATAGACAGATGCTTTATTGACCACAGTAGTTACAAGGGAACTCGATCAAATACAACCAACTCAATAAAACTCAATCAAAACAAAAACGTACAAAATATTTAATATGAATCAATCAACAAAGTAGCTAACGACAAGCTACACACACACACACACACACAGTAAGTAATCCCGTGTAATCCCTCTTCAGATTTGGATCTGCTGCCTGACGGTGGTGGCGGCGCAAAGAGGCGGAGGAAACTTCCTTGCTCAGGTAAGTGTTGTGGCCCGGGAGAGATAGAAGAGAGGAGAAGGGAGGGGAGGGCAGGGGGAGAAGAGAGCCGGCGAGGTCTAGGGATGGAGAAGGAAAGGGAAGAGAGAAGGATAGAAGACAAGAAGTAGTAGGCAAGAGGGACGATACGAGGGAAAAAAAACCCAGACAGGCAATGGAGGAAGCAAGGGAGGAAACAGGAACACACTAAGAAAAAAATGTGCAACTTTGCTCCTTTAAAGGTGCAAAACGTGTCACATATTTTCCACCTTTAAGTGTGCAAAGTTGCACCCATAAGGGTGCATAGTTGCACCCATAAGGGTGCATAGTTGCACCCATAAGTGTGCAAAGTTGCACCCATAAGTGTGCAAAGTTGCACCCATAAGGGTGCAAGCTATGCACCCATAAGGGTGCATAGTTGCACCCATAAGGGTGCAATTATGCACCCATAAGGGTGCAAAGTTGCACCCATAAGTGTGCAAAGTTGCACCCATAAGTGTGCAACTATGCACCCATAAGGGTGCATAGTTGCACCCATAAGGGTGCAACTATGCAGCCATAAGGGTGCATAGTTGCACCTTTTAAGGTGCAGCCCCCCTTAGGGGTACAACTATGCACACTTAGGGGGGCACAGTTGCACCGTAATTGAAGGAGCAAAATCTGCGACACACTTTGCACCCTTTTTTTCTTAGTGTAAAGGGTGAGGGAACATGGAGAGGAAAAACAGGTAGGCGTGTTAATGGCACGGTACTGTACAGGTGTTGGGGAGGAGGAGGAGGAGGAGGAGGAGGCGGAGGAGGCGGAGTAGGAGGAGGAGGCGCCTTTGCTGCTTCACATCCTTATTATTAAAAGTCATAGGGTCATGGGCACTGCTTCTTGGTTTCACTTGATGTAACTGCCCCTTCACCTATCTCTCTCTCTCTCTCTCTGAACAAGGGCATGGGAGGTAAGAGAGAGAGAGAGAGAGAGAGAGAGAGAGAGAGAGAGAGAGAGAGAGAGAGAGAGAGAGAGAGAGAGAGAGAGAGAGAGAGAGAGAGAGAGTCGTTTTTGTGTCGTGTTTTTTTTTTTACGTTTTCCTTTCACTTTCTTCCCCAGAGTTTACCAGGCGGCAATGCTGAGATCACCACTCCTGTTCCTATCCTCAAGGACTCTCGCAGGTTAGAAATGACACAACCAATAGCATAGAATGACAGGAATACAGACCACGTATATATACACTCCTGGTCAAACAATAGATGTAAATAAATAAAAAAAAAAAAAAAAAAAAAAGGGTCAAAATAGGTGGTGTGTCTCCTTAAAGTAAACATATTCAGAATCAACACAATAAAGAAGGGTTGACGCAAACATGAGAGAGAGAGAGAGAGAGAGAGAGAGAGAGAGAGAGAGAGAGAGAGAGAGAGAGAGAGAGAGAGAGAGAGACGAGAGAAGAGAGAGAGAGAGTTAGTGGAACACATATATCAGGGTGGAACACGCTGATATCACAAACAGATTTTAACGGAGCGAGGTCCAGGACTTCAAAGTGATGGTGAACAACTGGTGGCTGGGCAGAGCTGAGTGATAGTGATGAGTGACTATTATAAGGACCAGAGACAGACTTTAAGATAGGGAGCATGAAGAATGTAACCTTTAGTCTGTAAGTTATTATTCTCCAATGTAATGTTGAATGTAACTCCTCTGTAAACTGTTAACTAGTATAAATAAAAAAAAAGGGAAAAAAAGAGAGAGAGAGAGAGAGAGAGAGAGAGAGAGGAGAGAGAGAGCCCTAATCTTCGTCCCTCCTCCAGGATCGACCTCCGGACGGGTGCCTTCGTCTACGAGTACATAGGCGGCGATGGCTCCTCGAAGTTTGAGTTCCGATACCCCAACGGCACGGTGGTGGGCAACTTCAGCTTCGTCAACGAGCAGGGCGAGCTGGAGACACGTTCCTACAACCATGGCGGCAAGGTAGACGAGACCACAGACCCTAACTACGTGGACTTGGGTAA